>PYSP01000054.1:0-158288 GCA_003049395.1 Pseudohalonectria lignicola | reverse complement strand
TCCTCACTGTTGAGGTCAGGGGTAAGTAAGGCTTGGCAAGCTTGGCAAGCCTACCCTTGATCCAATTCTTCTATTTTTCAACACGCCTTAATACTAGTAAGCTAATATATCGTAATTTTACGCCGCTCACCTAACGTAATAGCATTAAAACCACTTAATATATCGTAAAGGTAGTTCCCTACTTAAGAGGAAAGCCCGGCGAGCCGAGTAATCCCCTTTAAGTAATCCCCTTAAGTAATGGCGCCGGCGATTTAAGGCTCGAAGCCGGTTACGGTTACCTGCCTTACTTATTCCGTTACGGCCTTAACTGATATGCTTCCGACGCGCGGTATGCGACCGCGCTGCGTACGGCGTGTTTCGCTTTATATTAAATAAAGGTTAAATAATTAGCTTATTCCTTACATTAGAAAGGGACGTTACTTAAGAGCCTGCGCGGCTAGGCTTTTAAATTAAACGGGTAAGTTAGGGCTGAAAGGAAGCTATTTTAATAGTTATAAATTAGTAAATGGGTAAGTTTAAGTTAACGTTAGGTTAAGGCTTAAGTTAACGATTTGGAAATACGTTCGTTGCTTCTTAAAATGGAAAGAGCTTCTAAGGTAGTAGCTGCCTTTTTACTTAAGATTTTCGAAAGAGGTTCCCAACTTTCCGAAATTAGTAAGAGCGCCTTAACCCGCGGCTACCTTTTTTATTATAAATAACAATTTCTATCATAAAAAGTGGTAACGACGGCGGCGATACAGGAGCTTTATATCGACTACTCCGTAAATTTTAATATATTAGAGATGTGTTATAATTGTAATTAGTAATTATAATAACAATCTAATCAATTAAGTAATCGATTAATTAACCACTAGCTTCTGATAGACCCTCCGATAGCAAACACCCTACCAGCGCTTACACAACTACGTTGCGTCATAAGAAGGAGTCGATCTCTCTCCTGGAGACTCCCGGAGGCCGGAAATAGTGGGGCCGTGCCGAAGAGTCTCTCCGTACTGGCCACGTCACCGACGAGATCCCTTAAGGACCGTCTCCTCGCTCGGGAAAGGGTGCATAGAAGAGATTCACCCCTCTCCTAAAGCCGCACGCTTACCTATTTAACCACCCACTTGGAGATCTCTTTTTGGCCGCTGAGAAGGCCCATTTACAAAGTCACAAAGATGGGTACCTGGATGGCCGCAGACCGCTCAAAGGCGTCCGGGCCTCCCCTAGGGAGGTGGCGATGGTGGCTGTGCTGGAACCCCACATCCACCACACTGCAGATTTTGGTGCTTCAGAGATGTGTCGCAGTTGCAATCAGCAATCATAACACATAATAACAACAATCCAATCAATTAAGCAATCGATTAATCAACTAATTTTATCGGCTTCTGTGATAAATTCGTTCCTCAAGGCTCTTTTGGGCAAACCGCTTGCGGTTTGCGTCTCCTGTTTCTCCAGACCCAAAACTCCGCCCCAAAACCATCGTCCTCGTGACCGCGCACTGGACCTCTCCAATGCCCTCAACCTTCCCCAGTATAACCTCATCCGCCAACCCGCCCCTCATCTACGACTACTACGGCTTCCCGCCGGACTCCTACCATGCCGACGCGCAACGGCCGCCTGCCTGGAGCTCCAGCTAGACCTATGGATGAAATCGCTAAAACACGATCAGCTAGTCACGTGTTTTGTAATCGCAACCAGCGCAGCTGCGCTCCAGCTGATGTCAGCCGCTTGTCTAAGATCGTCTTCCGTAGCGACTTGGGGGCTACAGCATGAGAAATACATAGAGCAGCCCGCAAGCTTGTAGCACATGCGACTGTAATTGTCACAGGTCGGAGGCCGCAATGTTACAACAATTAAAAAAATAGGAATATCGATATTCTATGCAAATTTGTATGGCGCACTGATTGACTATTGTGTTTTTGATGATCTGATTTACTTTTTGTTGTTTTTGTCGATGATCTTCTAAACCGAAGTCCAAAATGCACTTAGGTGCAGAGAGTTTACTTTGAGGTGGGTGCAGATCACGTGCACCCTGTGACAGTAATTGCCCGGAATCTAGACCGCTCTCCCTAAAACATTACGCACCTGAGCTGAGTCCAGGCAAAGTATTGCAAAGATACCTCCCCATGATTCATAGAAGAATATCAGTGGCGCCTCATCCGGATAGTTTGTAGGCAAATAGCGTCCATATCAGCTGCTTCAACCATTTAGCCCAGTCGCCTGAATGGCACTATACCCTTACAAAGCGCTAGTTGGCAATGAGATCCGCCTTCTCAGCCTCCTTCCTGGCGTAGAAGGAGAAATCAAGTGCACCATCCACCATGAAGACCTACACTCAGCAGGGCTTCATTTCACCGCGCTCTCGTACACGTGGGGCGACGCTAGTATGACAAGACCGATCCGCCTCGATGGGCAACTATTTGAGGTTACCACCAACCTATTCGACGCCTTGAACTACATGCGCGATGCATCGCTGGCGCGAACCTTCTGGATCGATGCTATTTGCATCAACCAGGCTGACATCCCCGAACGAAACAGCCAGGTCCTTCGCATGCGGGACATCTACAGCCTCGCCGCCACCGTGGAGGTTTGGCTGGGGAAAGAAGAAGACGACAGCGTTGCCGCCTCTGATCTAGTCGCGGCAATCGCCGCCTCGGTGCCGGAGCCCGAGTCCCTCCTCTCCCTAACAACGACGCTGCTGGAGAAGGTTGCCTTCGACTTTCTCCGGCTCTTTTACGCGCAGACGCCCGAGATACTCCGCGGCTTAAACCGGCTGTTTCTGCGGCCCTGGTGGACCCGCGTCTGGGTCGTGCAGGAGCTCTCGCTCGCCGACCAGACCACGGCCGTGGTCACCGTCGGCCGTCGGACCCTGCCTTGGAGGCACTACTTGGTGGCGTCCAAGGCGGTCGAGCGGTGGTGGGCCGAGGTGAGCGCCGCCGTCCATGCGGCTTTCCCCGACGAGCAGTTCGGCGGCTTTGCGCACGGCATCCGTCTGTCGCAGTGCCGCCGGCTCGCCCCCTCGGATCCCCCCTACCGGCTACTCGAGTTGCTCCACCAGCACCGCGACTGCCTGGCGACTGACCCGCGGGACAAGGTCTACGGCCTGCTGGGCATGTCAGGCGACGGGAAGGGGCTAGGGATCCGGCCCCGCTATGAGGCCGACGTAGAGACCGTGTACCGCGAGGTGGCGGAGAAACACATCGCCGCGACTTCTTCCTTGGATATCCTCGCCGCATGTCGGTCGCCGAGAAAGCTGGAGAGCCTGCCATCATGGGTCCCCGACTGGAGCACAGACCAGACTGTCCCGGGGATATGCATCAACGAGCGGTTTTGCGGCGGCGACGTCTTTGAAGGCTCGCGATCCGCTCAGGTTCGGAGGTACTCGGCCAGCGGCTCATCCACGGCCGCGGAGGCTCAAATCACGGATCGGGTTCTTTCGGCGGAGGGATTTGTGTTCGGAGAGATTGTTGAGATAGGCCTTGTGGATGATGAGATGACGAACGGACCGGTTCGGTTTTTTGGTAGGACGGATGAGAAGGGGAAAAGCCATAGCGGCATTCCGGTTTTCGATAACTGGTGCGATATGCTTTTCGAAAGTAAACACTGGGCGGTAATTGAGGCCCGGTACGGCGGATTGGATAAGTGTATAGACGCATTTTGTCGGGTTATCATCGGAAACAGGACGGGGACCCTAACCATACCGACTCCTGATTCGTCGGAGGAAGAGGAAGATGGGGAACAGTAAGCGCCCGAGTGCATATTCATGCTTTTTTGGAGGACACAACCAACTAACTACGTACCCCTTAATTGCAGTGTGGAAATCAGGAGTAGCGACGAGAGTATCCTCCAACCCGAATATCTCGGACCCACTGCCGCCGCCGCCGCCACCGGGGTTCACGACGAGGATGCTAACGATAACGACGGTAACAGCCATGATGAAGATGAGGAAGATGGGTACGACAGCGATGTCGCCAGTGGTGAGGAAGACATGTATAGTTTCCAGCCGCCCCATCTTCTAGGACTGAGCAGCAACGAATTTCGCTCCTGCATCGAGATATCTTGGGGCAAACGACTAGCCATTTTCGACACGGGCTTTATCGGAATCGCCCCAGGGCAGAGCCGACAAGGTGATGCTGGAGTGGTGCTCTCCGGATGTTCCGTTCCCCTTGTTGTGCGGAAACATGAATCATCGTCGGGCTATTCCTTCATGGGGGAGTCGTACGTGCATGGGGTTTCAGAAGGGGAGCTTATGCTCGGATTCCGTCCCGTCGGGTTTACGATGAGGAAGATTCATATTTCTTGAAGTCTGAACGGTATCAATGCTTTTATCTCTCGGTATTGTCTCTCATCCACCGTGTGCTACGATGTTCTACCTACCCATCCGCGTAGGCCAACAGAGCTGTATGGCCCATGCTCCATCCCAAAGGGCTAAATGCTGGTGTCAGCCCAACCATATTCGTCCAACATCAGGCCCCATTCCTGTAATGTCCTCCTCCCACCTAGCTAGTTGAGCCGAAGCAGTTAGTCACCTCATCGACAGGGGGCAGCGCAGTAGCATCACCCAGCTTAACACCCGCTGCGCTAGCCTGAGCCGCTTCGTCCTGTAGCTCGCGGCTATATTTCGCAACCCTCATGAGTGCAATCCTCTTCACATGGGCCGAAGCCCCGGCTGCGATGTTTGAAACGGCACGGCTGTTAGTCCACCTATAGTTGCACGTTTGGCCTTGAGCCCACGTCCCTCGCGTGCCATTCTCCGCCCCATATACCCTTGCCATCATCAGCTGGATCCTTATCCCGTCGATCCTCGGCTCGATCGCTTTCAGGCCGCCTTCAACCTCCTTGGCAAAGAGAACGAGGGTAGGAAATTGTGCGAGGTCCTGTCAATAGTTACGAGGTGCATTAGAGAAATGACAATTAGTTATGAAATCACAGAGAAACCATCATAGCATCGACAAATGAGGCTGAGTGCGTGAAACAAAATAGAGAGCACGGCTCTTAGAGAAAGGATTGCCAACCCTCTCTTATACTCGTCTGGGCATAGGCATCAGGAACATACTTGTCACGATTATATGCGTCGATCCAATAAGCGTGATCTCCAGGCATGGTCAAGGATCACCAGTTAGCAAGGCAACGACAGCACTAGAATGAGTACAGGCCAACGATATTAAAACGACTGGACCAGGGAGGACCTTATCCGCCACTAACCTGCAAAACTCCAGAACTTCTGGGAGGAGGGGCCACATCCCAAACCCCACTCAAACGCATGTGCAGTCTCGTGAATCCAGTGAGTAAGTGCGGTGGCTAGCATGAAGAATGCGAGGCCAACACCCCGAGCGTATTCACCTCCAGCGTGCGACCCCACAGCTAGCACAAGAAATATGTCCTGAACAAGCTAGCGAAATCTGACTAGCTGTTGCCCGAAGCGAGGAATCGCTAAGTCGAGGTTCGCAGGGCTGTCACGGTGGCGGCAGATAAGCCAGTCGATACCCGGGCACTAAGGTTCGTCAGCAAGGCCCCCGCCAGCAGATAATATCTTTTCTCTCAATGAGGTCTAGGTGAGATAGTTCGCAGCTCACATCATTGTAGGTCACCTGATACGTCGCGACGAGGGCTAGATCGAGGTCATGCCTCTTGGTCGTGTTTAGGCATGTTTCGGGAATGACATCAGATAGCCGTGACCTATATGTGAAGCCCCGGGCAGTGGGGTTGCTGAGTGGTTGCTGGAATAGAATAATACTCATCGAGGATTCTTGCGAAGCGAAAAGGGGCAGCAGAACCCAGGAAAGACAACGGTTTTATATATTTGTTCCCAAGCTCAGAAGCTACCTTTTGTCAGGCCTCTTTCGAACATCGGATGTCCCTTCCCGAAGATGCCCATGGTAGACAACCTTTCCCCCTCTCTGTTGACTGCTGCCCATCCCTGAAATGATGCTAGGTCTCTCTGAAGAGTTTGGACATACATCAGCTGCCTTGCCGCATCAAAATAGCTTGCTAATTTAATTCACTTAGCCTACTAACTAGATGCGCTAAGATCCAGAACATCAAGTCGTTGGCAGCAACACATCTGCACATTCGCTATTTATCGATTGTGGACGAAACAAATTCTCCACATTGATGCCGCTTCCTAACGCTTCGTCGGTTCCCCATCACAGTAGGCAGACCCAAGCGAAGGGCGCGGATGTAACCAGCCTGCAGCAGTCAATACATACGAGTGATAAACTTGCCTCATTGCCAGAGTGTAGAGAATCGCTCGCGCACGACACTTTGTAACTGCTCTTCTCAACTAATTAGCACACTAAGATGCTAACATCACTAGGGAGTTTAGAGATACCGAATGAAATCCAAAGGTATTTATATAGCACTAAGCGGAGATGTCGAGATATAATTATACCTATGCAAACAGCACCTCTTGTAGGAGCAGAGCATAGAAAAGCTAATATGCTTGTCGCTTGTGGCTAGGCCATGCTGTACTACTGCATGGTCTAGTAATTAGTTTGCTTCCGTGTGCACGAACGGTATTTGGGGGGAAGGGGGGCTTCCCTTGCCAAACACTAATTAAGGTCGGAATTTACGTCATTACTAACTAATAGTCTATTTCGTGCACACAACGAGCATCAACACCTGAGGCTATCGTGTCCTTGGGGCTTGAAGTGCTGGAAGGAGAGTTGATAAATTAGACAGTCTCAGCATGTCAGCCAAATGCGGTCTACCCCTGAATGGAGTCTCAGTGACATGTGGATTTTTACGAGCCCTGTTAATTATTTGACAATGCCTCAGATTCGTTCTTACCCGGCCCGCCAACGCCCGACCGAGTAGCTATGCAAACTGCCATTCACACTTAAGTCACTATATATCAACAGTGATATTATCACCATCCCAGAGACAACAAGAGGTTGAGCCAGAAAATTCAAAACTAACGCAAATCTCCGCTTCCTGGGGCTACGCGTGTTACGCTAATGTCGATAGTTATTGCTGATAAGTCACTTAACTACCAAACCCTCTTACCCAGCTGTTTATTTTCGTCGTTGCGAATCCAAGAGTGCGATGCCGCCTAGGTAATTAATAGGTATCTGAGTCTCCGTGTGTTCCTCGCCGCTCAGCTTGCCAACCGCTAAAGATGGTAGAAAGTTGGAGCGTACGAGGTGACATGTGCAAGTGCTAGTTAAGGTTAACTTAGTTATTTCTCAAAGATGAAATCAGCACTGGGTGGGATATGGAAGGATTCAAGAAAAGTTTATTCGGCACTGCTTCCAGCTCACTTCCCAGGAATAAGCCGAATGGTCGGCCGAGCCGCTGAGACCGAGCCAGATGTAATCCTTCCTTGTTTAGGTCCGACGGTGTTCCCATCTCACCCACTTGTAGGCCCTAGATTCCCAAGGGGGTGATCTGGATGTGATAGGCGCTCAGGGCCGAGTTGTCTGGAGAGGCTTATCCTTAGGATAGAGTGGATAAAATAGGAACTCGCGCCCTCCGTCTTCATCGGACAGTGCTCTAAGATGCAAGCTTACAAAATCTTGAACCGGCTACCCTCGCAGGTACGATGAGAAACGTGATCAGCAACTCCCCCTTGCCGGCACCTCTTCACGCAGCAATACGGACTTCCCTGTGCCCATATGATTTTGCACTACAGAGAAAACGAGGTGATGCTGAGCGTAGAGTGGGATAGCCACCCCCGTTAGTGGCTTAAAGAGAGCCTTATAAGTTGTTACCTGGTCCCCCCTTCTGTCTCTTCCACTTTATTTATCCTGACTTTTGAGCCTCTGTTACCTAGGCCCGACGCGACCCCCTCCTACAAATCCTTGACCCAGCCCTTACGCAGCCCCGCAGGTGCCCTAAAAACAAGAGAGTTGAGCTCCCGGGAAGCCTCAAATGGGTGCAAGTCCTTACTAGGCATAGGCATAACCAAGCACCTGACCACGTACAGCGACTCCCCTCAGCGTTTGAGCTATTCCAAGAGGAGAACAACGGGAACAACGAGAACAACGAGGGCGTACCAGTCAAGGCTGCCGGGGCGACTGGAGGTACTTCCCAAGAGGGCCGGGCGGGCATTGCTACGTCCTAGCTGCCCCAGAGCACTGCTTAGCCTACCTAGTGGGCTACTAGGAACCCCCAAGGCTCTTACTAACGTGGTGGCTAAGGAGGTGCTAGAGGAGGTGCCAGAGGGGGTGCCAGAGGGGGTGCCAGAGGGAGTGCCAGAGGGGGTGCCAGAGGGGGTGCCAGAGGGTGTGCCAGAGGGGGTTGTGCACCACCTACCTTAGAAGAGGTGGATACACGACTAGGTGTGGCGGGCACAGCACGTATCCCTTTGAGTGCGATAAGGCTGCACGAAGTACCTCCTGCTAAGAAGGGAAAATGGGTTGGTTGAAATTCCTGGAAGCGGCGGCTGTGAATGGTGGAGGGACCCTAACAGTACATACAAGGATTTCTTGAAGCCTTATCGCACTCAAGGGGATCACAATTTTCTAGGTAAACTGGGAAGTGGTTGTTGGTGGAGAAACAGCGTTGGAACGATGAGGGATGTCGAGGGATCGGCCGCCTATGTCCTTTGCCAGATTGTTTTGGCCCCTCCTTGTACGCCGCGCCCTTTATTGCCAATGTTTTTACTTTTGACGCGTCCTGGTGAATCCATCTTCCGACGGGGCGCCCATCCCGTTGAGTGTGGTTAAACTACACGAGGTAACTCCTGCTAAGAAAGGAAAGTGGGTCTGCATAAAGTCCTGGCTGCGGCCATTGTAAATGGTTATCATCCCTAACAGTACCTACAAGGAGCCGTTGTAGTTTATCCGCACGCAAGGGGATATCTGGCAGTAAGGTCATGTCTTGGCAGGACTGATTGGTAAATAACTTACACCAGAAATTTACGATAGTGGCTCGGGCTGCTAACTAAGTAACTAGGTAAGGTTAGGTCTCTTGGACCTGACCTGATTGACCTATTGGCCGCGTTACGTGCTTGTGACTGTTTCAACACTTCCTTGTCCGTTTTTAACTTGTCCCTGTGATTGTTTCCCGTCCTCTGAATGGCTTGACGCACTTCCTTGTCTCAGATACGGTCCCGAAGGGCCAGTAGACTGGTTGCTTAGTTGCATCAGCTCGTCGAGACGAGGCAGAGGGTGATTGCTGCGAGCGAATACGCCGCGGGCAACCACCCTCGACCGAGAGTCTCGACACCTGCTCACACCCCTCGCAGGTACCTGTTGGCTTGGTGTAATGTATCTTGTTCTCGTCCATGCATGGTGGACCAAGGCCCATCCAAACCCGCCGGGATTGATCGCTGAGCTTGACTCGAGACTATGGTGGATACAGCGTAGACTTGCTGAATGTGGCCTGATATTTCTTCGAACATATCCACCTAGTGCGGCCACTGGGAATTTGCCGTGAATGCGGTGCCAACGCACGCCAGGGTGGCGGAAGCCGCCATGGCTGCAGAACGTGTTCCAAAATCCTTCTCTTTGCAGTGAGTAAGGGCAAATGCGCTCTTTGAAGTGAGTTGGTCTGGTGGAAGTTGCTCTGGTAGTCGAGCAGCAAGCCGGTATGTGTCGCTGTGACAGCCGAGAGAGGAGGGCGGGCGGTGACAAATCCCACCTTCGGAAGCAAGTTTGAGCGCCCGTTGACCAGCTGTAAAATGTGACGGAGTACTGTACCTTATTAGGGCATGCTCAAAGGGCACTGGGTTGTCTGCTCTGTTTGTTATAAAGCGGTGCGGCTGGATACCTAGGTACTTAAGGCTTGCCTGTCCGCATGCAGGTAACCCGGAAGACCAGAACCAGCTGCCACTTCTCCCCTACTCCCATTTCATTGCTGGAAAGATCAAAGAATTGGTAATCACGTGGCAAACGAGCCCTTCCCTAGCCCTGAGAAACTACAAGGAGTTTTTAGCCTCGCGTTTGATCCTGTGGAGTCGAACAAAGTCAACAAAGATTCATTCCTCCGCAATATTAACTTCAGCCCTAATCTCTCCGTCCTTGTGATTGACTAAAGAAAGAGCCAAAAGATACCGTAAGTTGTTTGCTCGGGTCGGATCTCATTTTATTCACGTCTTGAGCATCAGTGTCGAATGGCCAGGCTTGAAGCCGCCGTCCGCATCCCCTTCACATCAAAACCTACACATCATTTTCTCAAATTTCGCATCTGGAAAGAATGACACTGCACCATAATACATCGGCACAACAGCTATGCCATTTATATTGTAAAGGACTGCAAATTACTAATCATTTCACACTTTTTCATATCAGAACCTAACGACAATGTCCACCACTCAGGCCCTCCTGGTTCCTTTGTAAGTGACTCGGAATCTGAACTAATTCCGAAAGCCCTGTCACTCTTCTTTGGTTATCAGGCTATACCGCTAAGCGACATCCAATGCTTCTGAGTGACTGACTGGTTTCGGTTTCCAAGGACGCTGGGCATCGACTTCGGCTCAACCCACACCCGACAGAGCCTGTACAGGGAGGATCTTCCTCTGCCAGTTCCTGTCGAGGAGGATTCAGCCTTGAGGAATGATCACAGGTCGGATCTCTGCCGGGACGACATATCCAGCTACTGCACGCTGCCGTGGCTGGGGAACCCCATTGTGGGTGTCCATGCGCTGGACAAGCCGGATCGCACAAATCTGAAGACGGTTTGCGTAATCTTGGCCACGCCCACGAAGACGACGCTCAACACACCCTACGCCGAGAAGCTGCGCCAAATCTGGCATAACAAAGTGGAGCGTGAGAATGTGCGCCTCAAAGTTTTAGAACTCCTCCAGGATCACACGAAGCACCTCAGAAATCGCGTCAACTCGCGACTGGAGATGATGAGGAAGCCGAACAAGGTTTACCAAATCTCCCATATCGCCTACACCATCCCCAACTGGATGAACATGGGCCCAGTTTCGATAGCCTACCATGATGCGCTCGTGAAAGCGTTCGACAATGTCCCTCCAACATCGTTCTTCCCCGTCTGCGAGTCGCAGGCCATCATGCACTCCATGATCAAGGAGCATGGGGCATACCTGAAGGAGGAGTTTGGGAATCGCAAGGGCCACGTTTTCTTCGACTGGGGAGGCACCAGCTTGGTATGTAACTACCCTCCTGCTAGTATCCCATACATATGCTTCGACTAGGCGCTGGTAAAGTACTGACAGTCAAACTCCTATGTAAGAACGGCTGTATGGCGGTGGTGTCCTGGGATAGGGAGCGCCTCGGGGAGAACAACGCACGACAGGGGTCCTCGGGCCAACCCCAGCAGCAGGGCCCCCAGCCAGATACCTATCCTTCCCCCCAGTTCTTCACGGTCACCGAGTTTGGTAAGTCCAGTCACCCATATTCTCCAATTCCATTCTATAGCCTCTTCGGCACTTCAAGTTCGCCCCAGGAGCCATAAATGGTTCATCCCAAAGAGACCACTCAATTCAGAACAAGTATGTCAGACTAAGATTTTCATTTTCTTTAACAGGAGCCTGTGGCGGCAGCGAGCAGCTCTCGTTCTTGCTCATGGAGATGATCGAGAACAAGCTCAAGGTGGATCCGGCGTATACCCACTACGGCTACTCCCAGTGGACGGGCACGAGGCGCGAGGAGGTCATGGGCAAGTTCCTCAAGTACATCACCGCGAAGAAGCAATATCTCAGCAGAGATGAAGGCGGGGAGTTCCAGCCTGCCGACTGCGATGCGCCCGTGTCCTTCACCCGGGAGGACATGGAGAAGGTGTTCGATGGCGCCTTTCGGGAGTGCCTTGACAAGTTTGTAGAGATCCTCGGAAATGCCAAGGATGAATGGGACGGTCGTTTTGGGGTCGTCATCTCGGGTGGCAGTGTAAAGAACAGCTGGTTGCGCGGGCAAATCAAGGAGGAAGTGATCAACCGCGTGGGCGATGGAGTGCCAATTATCCTCTGCGACACGGTGGACCAAGAGTCGAAGTAAGTGGATATACCTGCCTACCTGCCTGCGTCAATGCCTCCTACTCAGGGAACCAGCAGTCATACTCCAGGAGGTCGGCTAACTCATTCTACCCCCATTCAAGGCATACCATGATCTCCAAGGGCGCTACTTACAGCGTCGTCAACCGTATATCGCAGCAAGAGTTCATACAGCGAGGTGCAGCCTTTGGCCTACAGGTCTACTCCGTGGACCAGCTCACCTGGAGCCTAACTGCCGACTTCCTCAATGACAGTGTCGGTGCAAATCCCCCATTGCCTAACCGACCCTCAGCCCACCCACGGATCTTTGTATATGTACTGACTTCCGGGGATTTGCTAGGACATGCTTCCCAACCATTGGACCCAAAAGATCACCCTGAGCGGGGGTCCTGCCACTGAGAAGGAGCCGAAGATCCGGATCATCTGCAATCCCTTCTACCAGCGCAACTCCCGCCGCACAAGGCCGGACCCCATCCACTTCCAAGGCTGCTACGACTTCTACGAACTGCCGAGCAAATACACGAGGCGGGAGGGGGACTACAGCTTCAAACTGGGCCTCGAAGCCGCTGCGGGCGGGTCCATAACCGCGAGGCTGACCGTCCGTTTCTGGCGACCACCCGAGGCCCTCGTCCCCGAGCCTCCATATTATAGGCCAATCGCGCGGTACACCGATAGCACGATCGTGCTGCCCACGGTCTTCGACTGCGGCACGGGCACGGTCCTGCCCACCGACGAGGCCACCCAGGCGTACCTCCGGTCGAGCACCGAGGTCCAGGTTGCCGTGCGGACGGGGCAGCTGCCCCCGGGCAGCAGGAAGCGGCCCAGGCGTTCCAGTGCGGCGCCCAAGACAACGGCGCAGGTCGCTCCTCCTCACCGGACGATGCAGACGCGCAGCAGCAGCCGCATGATCCAGAACGGAGGCCCCGCGCCGTTCGGGCCCGGCCAGGATCCGGCCACAGCAGCGGTGGCCCAGGGCCAAGGGGGCCACGGGCCGCCAGCGCCGCCTCAACAGGCTGCTGATGCTGATGATGCTGATGGCGATGCTGACGGCGCCCCGGACAGCCACCACGGGGCCCCCGCGGTGAGCCACGCTGAACAGAACCCCGTGAGCCACGCCCCCGCCGGTGGCGGCGGAGTCGCCGACGGCGCTGGGAACAATGCCCGACCGACTCAAGGCCATCGTTCCAAGAGAGTGAAAGTGGACTATGGACCGGCGCACAGGCCGGGCCAAAAGCTCACCAAGAAGTGATGATGAGCCTGGAGTGGTTGTTCTTGTCGATACGGTATCCCATCCGTTGTTCCCGCTTCTTTAGGGCATGAGCTTGCCGTTTGGGTTAGGAAGCCACTCAGGATGTGTGCTACGACGCTTCTTTCCTTTGGTGTTTTTGTTCATTTGTTTCCTTGGTCTCTCAGCCCAGAGCTTATTCTAGTCCGGTTTCGTTTGCTGCATCTAATGCTCCACGGACCCTATAATCGACCAAGATGGGTACCCTAAGTGGTAACTGCGTCTCGGTGTCGTCTGGACGCAGTGGACGGGTCTGATCCCATTTGCTCACATTGCGGAGAGGAGTAAAGATGCGATGAACATGCTTCTGTTGTCCGATGTCAGGGATTTGGGCAAAGGGCTCTGCCTACGTACCCACCGCTGGGAGTTTGGTGTACGGGAGTCTAGAGCTCAAGTGGCAGACTAGGGCTCTACGCATGTTCGCTCTGGCGGTCATCTCGGTTTCGTTATTTCCCCTTAGATCCCTAGATTCCTTTTCTCCTTTCTATAGAGTCACGGCATTCTCTTCATCGTCTAAACTGATGGGATGCGATAGCATCAATCCTTTAATGTCCTAAAGAAGGCCTGGCCACGTGGGACGGTGGTGAAAGTCAAATTTGTGGGATCCAAGCCAACTAATGTGATGGGAATGAATTTTCCACAATTCTGCCCAAAAAGAGCTCTCCGACGGCTATTCTCGTCAAGGAATAAGAAATCGGTTTAAGTCAAGTAGGAAAGCCAAGCAGGAAAGCCAAGTAGAAAAGTCAAATAGGAAAGTCAAGTAGGAAAGTCAAGTAGAAAGTCAAGGACAAGGTTATTGTGCAATTGTTCAACCGCAGTGGAAGAGACGCAGGACAGAAGCTGGTCCTGCAAGCTTTCTTGGTTCAAGCCCATGACGTTGAGGCACGTGATGAGCCACTCTAAAGGAGGGGTTATCGTCACAGATGGAGATGCACGTGTCGACTCCACATGGTGCTGGGACCTTCCTTGACCGCTGCCCCTTCTTGTTCCTCCCGCTGCCATTGGAACCACAACGATCAAACTCGAAACCCACGAGCTAGAAGGAGAGATACAATGGCCACACCCGTCATTCCTGCCGGCGGCACTTTCGTCGACACCTTCAAGAAGTCCTTCGTGGACGTCCCAATCGATGCTGACAAGGACAATGCTATCAGCACGAGCGAGTTCCTGGAGGCGGCCGAGTCGCTGACCACCATGTTTGGTATACATTGCGCTCCGTTTGCCTCTTGCCTGCTAGCCTGCAGCGGAATACCGAATTTCTGACCGGTTGGTTCCGGGTGCGCACATCTCAGATCTGCTCGGCTCAGTTGCATTCACTCCGATCAAGAACGACATCTTGGGCAACGTTAAGGTGCGCGAGCTTAACTCTCTCCGATCCCCGACGGATTCCCCTGTGAAGAATGGAACACGAGGACCAGCACGTATGCTAACCGTGGCGCCCGCCCGCTCTTTCAATTGTGCAGAAGCTCCGCGAACGCCAGCTCGCCGCGCCCGGCGAGTCGATGACCGTCCAAGAGCTCGTCCTCAACGAGCTCAAGATCAAGAAGCACACCGCAACCGAGGGGCTGTTGTGGCTGGTTCGGTGAGCAAAGACGACGTCCCACCAACCTGTCCACACACACATCCACGTACACACGTTATGGAGCACCCGTGTTTGATACCACCCAGTCACATAAAACATAAACACACATGTGCACGTGAAATATCACAGATGTAGCTGGGACACACTCTGACCTGCGAGATGAAACTTGGCTCCAAAAACCAGCGCCCTCGAGTTCACCTGCATCGCCCTGAGCCAGAACGTGGCCAAGCCGGCCGAGGAGCTGGCCGACTCGTTCCGGTCCGCCTACGGCGTCACGCTCAAGCCGCACCACAGCTTCCTGGTGAAGCCCATATTCAGCGCGGCCATGAGCGCCGTCCCCTACCGCAAGGACTTCTACGCCAAGGTCGGGTCCGACCAGGCCAAGGTCCAGAGCGAGCTGACCAGGTACCTGGCCGCGCTGGACAAGGTCGTGGGGATCCTGAAGGGCTTCCAGGAAAGAAAGGAGGCGAAGTGGTAGGGCGGTATTTAGGGGTTTCTTCGTTTCTTCTTTTGGACTGGGGAGATCCGGGCCGCGATGAGGGCACATGTCGCCTGGGGAAAGATGTTGTGATGGGTGGAATATAAAAAACAGGATCCGTGTCGGCATAGCATCGCAAGAAACGGTGGGTTACGGGCTGTATTCATGAATGCCCGTGCCCGTTCTTGAAACCTTCCCAACATCTGCTTGCGGAGATCTCCCTGGAGACTTTGAACTTCCCTTCGGCTTTCCCTTGCTGTGTCGGGCTCCATCCGTGGCCGTGCTCACGCTTACCATGCCCTGGTTAATCATCCGGCGCAGAGACACGACTGGGGATTCGACATCGGGTTATGGGCCACGATTCCCGCCGGCACCTGGCTCTCGTCTCGGAAATTCAATATGCTGCCCTTGGAGAAATTTGCACGGGATGGATTGTGATGTGCTCCAGGTCATCAGATCGAGGGCCGTGACAACGCCTTGATTACTGGCGGCCAGGTAGCTTCGCCTCATGCACACAAACACGCGAGGCCATTAGGGTGCGTTCGGGGTCGGCGCATCGACCAGCGTCGAAGGTCAATTACATATTAAAATATCTACCCTACATGTGAGCTCGTTCGGTATAGGCTACCTCCCATCCCCCACACCTATCATCGTCGCGCTCCAACAGTCTCCTCCACAACACAAAATAGATAACGCTAGTAAGCACCGCCGGCCGATCGACCACTGGCCCAACCTACTTGTCGCAGGTCTACAGGAACACGGCGAGCAGCGGGATAGCAACAGCGGCCAGCCCGCCGCAAACCATCCGGCCCGCGCCGGCGGTGACGGGCTCTTTCGACGGCTTCGGCGTCGGCTTCACGACGGGGTAGGTGTACGACGCGCCCGTGCCCACCACCTCGCCGCCACCGTGGGCGGGCTTGGTGGCGCCGGTAGGGTGGATGCCGCCCGTCGGGTCGGCGTGCCCTTTCGGCCCCGTAGGGTATGCCTCTCCGCCATGCCCCTTGGTCTTAGACGTGCTATCGTCGACAGCTGGGTAGGAGGACCCCGTGGCCGTAGAGGACGAGGGCTTAGGCCCGCCGTGCGTCTTAGTGGCGCCGTGGCTGCCACCCGGGGCGGTCGAGCCGTCGGTGATGGTCACGGTCGGCTTCAGGGTCTGGCAGTCCGCTGGAGGAGAGAAGGTCGAGGTGGTGGGCGGGCAGGTCGTCAGGGTGACGGTGGTGACCTTTGTCGGGGTCGGCACGACGCAGGTGGTGCTGGTGACCGTCGTGGCGACGGTGGCGACGGCCGGGCAGACGGTCGTCTTGGAGATGACGGTCGAGGTGACGATCTTTTGCGTGTGCGAGGCCGGGCAGTTGGGCACCGAGGCGGCCCACGAGGTGATGGTGTAGGTCTGCGTTGTCACGATCGTGGACGTCACCATGCCTGAGCCGTCGGTAGTGGTGGCCTGGGTGGTGATGGGCAGGATCGAAAGCGAGCCAGAGGTGGAGGCAGGGACAGAGCCAATGCTGGTGGCGGTGATCTGATCGATGATGGTAGCGACCGATGGTGAGAGAGATGCAACAGTGGAGGACGCAGAGCTGCCAGACCCGGAGTCAGGGCTACTGTCGGATCCAGAACCGCTACCAGATCCAGAGCCGCTGCCAGATCCGTTGCTAGAGCCAGAGCCCGAGCCCGAGCCCGAACCGGAGCCACTGCCAGATCCGTTGCCAGAACCGATACCAGAATCGATGCCTGACCCACCACCATGCAGACTCGGCAGGCAGAAGGCGGCGACCTCCGCGGTCGAGAGCGTGACAACGACAGCGGGGGCGAGCTCAAGCTCCAAGATGTCGTCAACCTTGACGTCCAGCTCGACGGCGACGCCGATGCTAAGGGCGAACCTCTCGGCCACGTAGACCGGGCAGGCCGCCGTCTTGGCCAGGGCGGTGGTGTAGCTGAAGAGGTTGGCCCAGATGGTCACGTCCGCACCGGCGCCGATGTCGAGGCCCAGCAGGCCGACCTCGGCGCCGACGCCCACGGCCGCGCGCAGGCGGAGGCCGAGGGTCAGCTCGACCGCGGCGCTGAGGTCGACGCCCGCTGCGACGGAGATGGGGAGGGGCTGGGCAATGAGGCCGTCACTGCAGGGGGGTTAGGTTAGTCGGGTTGGGTTCGTCGGGTTGAGCGATGGCCTTGCAAGAGGGATAGGCGAGGGGGTGCTCTGATTTGGGTGTGGTTCAATAGGCGGGGGAAATTCAAGACTTGCAGCGAGTGCCTGACGATCTCCTTGGTGAGCGTGCTGATCTCGACGAATGTGCCTTGCGGGAAAGAGACGTAGAAGCCGGCGGAGACGTCGACGGCGGCGGAGAGCCCGACCACCAGGTCGAGGGCGAAGGCGGCACCCAGGTCGACCTCGAGGAGGCCCTGGATGCCGACGCCGAGCCTTGCGGAGGAGAAGAGCTCGACGGACTCGTAGAGGCCGGCCGAGGCGGCGACGTCCACTTCGAAGTAGGCCTGCACGCCGGAGAGGTCGACCCGGATGGTCGGCTCGGCGAGGAACTTGTCCGTCAGCTGGACCTGGATGGCGCCTGAGACGGCGGCCTTTGGGAGGGCTAGGCTGAGGTGGATGGCTGCCGAGGCAGAGGTCGCGACGCCGGCGATACTGTGAATAGGCGGGAGGGAGGTAGCTCATCTTGTCAGTCTGGGCAGGGGCCGTAGTGGCTCGACAGCTATGTCTCGTTAAGGGAACACTGCCATGCGTGGGAAAGATAGACTTCACATACCCCTGGAAGAGGACCTCGTTGTCCCACGACTTCCCCAGTTGGAAGACGCACGGCTTGAGCGACCTGGCCTCGAGGTCGCCCTCAAGCGCGGCATTGACAGGCACCGAGACGGGGGCGTTGACCGTATTGACCACGCTGAGGGGCCCCGTCGGCGAGGCTTGGGCGAAGCCCACGAGGGCGGCCCCGAGGAAGGGGGCGAGCTTGGGGGTAGATCATTTCTTCTTGGGGTGAAAGAGCGGACGGAGAGCGCGAATATCGGATTGAGATCGACACTGCTTCCTCTCCTAGTTTAACGAGTGTAATGGCACCCTGAGGTGCGAAGGCAAGATGCAAAAGAGCGACTATGGGTGGGAGACAGGAAAGGGGCCATCTTGTCTGCTGGACGGTGGGCTTCTCCTCTCCTTTTCAATGTCTTCTGGATGGTCGTTGGGAGCGTTTTCCCCGGTGGCCCTGTCCTCTTCTTGAGGGCTAGTCCACTGAAGGAGATCATCATCACCCTCCTGAGCTGTTGTTGGGCCCGATTTGCGGTGATGGGAAAGGAGATTTTGAAAGTGAGTCTCTTTGACCTCCTCCAGACCCCACAGTCCCTATCCAGTCCTCTCTGTCAAGGCCGTCATTCTGCCCTTGTGTCTCCATCTTGAGTTCCAAACGCCGGTTGACCGCCAGCCGTTGGCTAGGCTGTTTGTGGGGAACACCAAATCGGCACATGGCATTGGAATGACGATCGGCACAACTGCCAAGATCGATTCGTTTGAAGAATAAAACCCCTATTGAGATTCTTGGCGCGGTTGGAATTGAAGGCCAGGTGAACAGCTCGGTGAAGACACTCTGATTGGGTCTGCCTCTTGATGAAAGGGGTGGCTATTTTCTTCATTAGAGTTTGTTGGTTGGAGAGTTCGTCATGTCGTGGTAGTAATTACTGCGTACAGCGTGGAGTGCCCAATTGCGACGCAGAGGCTACAATTTGGGAGATCCCAATCAGAGACGCGAGTTTCTCTTGATTCGATTCGAAACAGAGGCTGATTGACTAGATAGGCAATGATGCTTCATTTATTTCCCTGTTCCTCAGCGGTCGTGACTGGAGGAGTCGCAGGGCGGGTTGCGTGCATGATTTAAACGGGCAGTCATTTACAAAACCAACAGCTACCCTGCAGCATTGACCCAAGGTGCTGTCAAATCTTGCAGATGGTGTTCGATTTTCGAGGATTATCAGTTACTGCCGTCGTCACTGCAAGCATTGGGGCTCCCTGTGACTTAGAAGCTGGCCACAGCTTCTTGGCTGAATCGGCCGTGAAATGCCCGGTTGAGATGACCAACACCATACGAAGGACCGATTGAGGACCAATTGACTACGGATTTCCCACAACGGCTTCAACCAGGTTCTTTCCCCAAACGGGTATACAATTTCGTTTACAGGATGGCAGTGACTAAAATGAAGTATTAACCAGAGTAACAGAATGATCCCAAGACCTACGATGCCTTGCCCTCGTCCGTGTTGCCAGCAGCCGCGTCGACAGCGGGTGCTCCGACTGAGGTCGCCTCCTGACCGTCACCACCGTCCGCCTTCTTCTCGTCATCCACAACACTAGATCCCCCTATCGCCTCAGTACCGGTCAACGTAGTGGAGTTCTCCTTTCCCAACTTCTCGCCATCCTCCTGCTCTCCCTGCTCCGCAGTGCCCTTCTTGGAGAACATCGACCCAAACGCCGGCATGCTCGGCTTCGGGATGGTTGGCATAATGGGCATATTGGGCATGTTGGGCATGTTTGGCATCGACGGAAGCGACGGCTTGGGGATCTGCTCGATCCCGGGCAGCCTGGACGACCAGGTCGCCGTGGCGGCGCGCAGTCCCGTCCCGGCCTGCTCGGCGACGCCGAAGAGATGGCGGAGGTACGTTTGCTTGTCCTGCTCGCTAGGGCCCTTTCCGTCGCTGGTCAGATCGTCGTCTGGGAGCGGGACCAGTGATGCCGCCGCGGTGATATCGATGGGGGATTCGTCGGGGAGCTCGGAGTTGTCCGGGTCTGCCTTTTTGATCACCTCGTCGCCGTCTCCCGTCGCGCTGGTGGCGGCGGCGTCAGCGCCAGCAGTTTCGTCGATTTCAGCATCACTTTCGATCTTGAGACCTTCGTCAGTCGCTTTGATTTTCTCCTCCTCGGCAGCCCCAGCGCTGTCCTCCGCCTCGGCAGCCTGGGCCTCGGCAGCCAAGTCGGCAAAGTTCGAGTCCTCCACGACGTCGTCCTCGTTCTGGAACCAGCCGATCACCAGCTTCGCGGCCCGATCCGTCATCGAATTGTATTCCGCGTTCTTGTCCGGCTTGAACATGGACATGTGGGCGTCGACCTCGTCAGTGACGCCGTCCACCACAACGCGGTCGAACAGTGCCGTGGCTGGGTTTTCTTCTTTGGGTTTGTCCACCGCGGACTTCTCCCCCTCGGACTTCCGCGGCTCTTCCTTTTTCTTCTCTCCCGCAGTGGCAGCAGCAGCAACGTTAGGCACAGCGCAGAACGTCCGCTCGGGGACAAAGTACCCGCCGCTCCAGTATCCATTCTCGCCCATCGAGGCGTACATGTCGCGGATCCCGATCCCCTTGCCGTTCTTCTCCAGCGCGGCCAGACGGCCCAGCCGCCGCTCCAGCTCCCGCGGCTTGACGAGCGCCCCGACGAAGGTGAAGTGGTCGGCCAGCCAGGCGTACGACTTGCCCACGTTGCCCCGGTTGATGTATGCCAGGCCCTGGCCCAGCGCGCCCACGCCCCGCTGGTAGCCCTCCGCGATGGAGGCGCGGTCCAGCTCCCGGACCGACTTGATGCCCGCGGCGATCTCCCGGCGGTGCACGTAGGCGGCCACCCCTCCCGCGGCGATGGCGCCCACCGTGCCCGTGCGCACCGCGAGGAGCTGCCACGCCTTCCAGCCCGGGTTGGCCCCTGAGCGCGGGGCGCCGGCCCGCGAGACCGAGGTCGCGGCCGTGGTGGCCCGGCGGACCGCCAGCTTGGACAGCCCCGCCGGCGCGGCAGCCAGGGCGGTCATCACGTTGAAGACGGAGCTGACCTTGTTGTAGTTGCTGAAGGCACCGTAGACAAACATGGATCGGGCGAGGCCGTTGTAGGGCGTGTCGAAGGCGAGGACTCCCTGGATCAGGGGGAAGAGGGGCGGCGGTGTGATGGCTTTCTCGGCATCAGTTCTGCCACCATTTTCATTGGTGCTGCCGCTCTTGATGCTGTTGTGGCGCTCGTTGAGGATGAGGAAGAGGGTGTCGGAGGCAACGAAACCACCCATCGAGTGGGCGATGAGGATCACGCCCACGTTACGGTCGCTCGGAGGCCATGGCTTCTCAGAGTGGGCCTTGCGTAGCTCCATCACCCGCTCCTTAAGCCTTCAAGGCGGTGCGGTGGGATAGGAGGGGTCTCGTCAGCAGGAGCCAAGCAGATTGTGGTCGCGGCATCGGGCTCTCCATGGAGGGCGGGCGCTCACCATTCCAGGAACTGTTCGGAGCATTGTGCTAGTTCACCCTTGGTTTCGTATTTGGGGTAGACGACTGAGTGTACATTGTCTTCCGGCAGCTGCTCCGTGACGGCCTTCTTCAAGTCCTTTTCATGGCAAAAGTCAGCAAAGGTGATCTCTTGGCACAACGAAAACGCGGAATTGACTTACTTCCGGGAAGCGCTGGAAGGTGTCGTCACTGCCCTGTTTTGTAATGAATAAGTGTGAGTCCAGGGCCCGAGTTCTAGGTCTAGCAATATCTGCGATTCGGTAGGCCGTAATTAGGACTTAGCGGGTTGAATTCTCGAGGCTTTCACGGACCTTGAAGCCATGGATGAAGCAAAGAAGCAGAGTCCTTGGCATGTTCCTTGGCATAGAGATGATTGTCCTTGGTCTCGATCGTACAGGGTATCAGGTTGGAGAGTAACGGGATGCAGGGGAATCTGGGTACGCAGGGGAAGGTAGGTGTCTTGTTGTACCGCAGAACATAAAATAATGTACGGCACTGAGCAGAAGAATAGAGAATGGGGAGGAGAAGAGTTGGACTTTTGCAGGGAGATTCTACAAAGCAAATTCGCAAGCGCGGATGCCTGAACAGCCACATCCCATGTTTTCATATCTTTTCATCCTCAAGTTGGCAAAAACAGGTAAATCGGGGCTTCCTGCGCAAGTCACAAACACGCACACCCTCCCATACATCATTGGTGTAGCTAATGTGGCGATTCGACACCAGCCGTGAAACAATGACGCAACCTACCTACAGAGGTCTAGAAGTGTGGCTGCGAATACACTTGGAGATTAGCGGGTGCACCCCTTTATCGGCGTGTTAGTCTCAGCATCAACGCACAGTAGCGCGTTTGATATCTCGATTCTCCCACGATGACCCTTTGAACGCTTGATCACGAAGCACAGAGCACGGCCAGCAAGCAAGCAATGCAGCAAAGTCTTGGTAGTAGTTGGTAAGATATGCTGTCTTCCTTGTATCGCCGTACACCTGTTCAATCATCAGTCCTTCTTCGCGCTCTCCGCACCCTCCGCTTGCATGCCACCACAGCCAGTCACCCTGCCAGCCAACTCCTCGACCTTGCCATAGCCCTGCTTAGCGGGGTCTCTCTGCTCTCCCGCGACCTTCATCGAGTGCACCGCGTGCGCTTTTGCTTGTTCGCCAGATGATGTCCAGGCGTGCGAGCCTGTCACGGCGCCAACCGCGCTCTGCGTTTTGAGTTCTAATGTGTCAGTCGCCTCAACTAATGTGTTGATGTGTAGGTGTGTGGATGTGTCGTCGTGGTGTCTGCTGTGCTGGGGTGGATTTGCTGGATGGCGGGGTTCAGTGGTAGTTAAGTGCTTCCTGTAGCTGTAGCCCACTCAGTGAGCATAACTCACCTGAGCTGCGCCCTTGATATATTCTGCATGGCCTGCGACGAGACCGGGCTGGCTCTGTGGGTTTTGGGGGTTGTTGGCACTGGAGTCCATCTTGATAGGCCTTTTCGACTGCTTGATGTTTTTCTGTTCTGGCGAATGTCTCGATCTCCAGAATGCAGCAAGCCTTGTGCAAAGTCCAGTTGTGAATGGTGTTCTTATTGTATCTGCCTGTAGGTAGTAGGTATCGGCCGTCCACGAGCGAGCGGTTTTGTTGACGACGATCAATGACGTCTTCACCCTAGCTTCACTGCGCCGGGCTGGCTGCCTCCTCGTAGGCAGCTTAGGTAGGTAGGTACCTTTCATCGTCGACGCCAGAAACCGCACTGACGTCAGACGGGCAACCACCCAACTTTACCTTAATGCAGGCCTTCTATTCTTAGCACAGTGCGGCTCGGACGGCAAAATTGCCTCTACTACCAGAGAGATTTCCCTCCATGTATTCAGAAGTGCTAGTACGCTGTTTTATCGTCGTACTCAACTTTAACCCGAAATCTCAGCTGGAAATAGGTTATTACAAAATTCAGACACTCGAATTTTGCATGCTCTTGTGTAGGATGTTAGGAAAGGTTGGACAGTGACTGCGTTCACGGGATCGTCGGCACCGGCAAGCGTCTCCGCAGTCTGGTCGCAATATCTGCAAACGCGACCTCCTCCTCGGGTGTGATGATGCCATGTCTAATGTAAAAGTCAATCATAATGAGCGCGCTGTTCGGCTTAAACTCCCCACGAAACATGGCACCCTTGATCTCGTCGACGTCCCATAGGTAAAACCCGTCCACCTCACCATCTGATGGTGTGAGTGCCACGTCGGGCCCGAGCTCAAGATCGTAGACGTAGATGACAGCGGGTGTAATATTGCCATACTTGGGGTTGCTTGTAACGTATGTCACAACGCCCGCGGGCCGCGCGTTCGCCCGCACGAATCCGGGATCAAGAGAGGCCTCCTCGGCCGATTCGTTGGTGATGCAGTCGAGCGGTTCGTCTTCCGCCTTCACACCACCCGCCACGCTCGTGTCCAGTCGGCCGGGATGGCTGAAGAGAGCATGGGACCGGCAAGCGATCCAGATCTTAATGCCGTGCGGTGCCAAGGCATCCGGGACGAAGCACGTCATATGGGCGCCGCGCGAAGCGATGCCAAACAGCGGTGCCGCGTATCGCTCTATGCGAGGGTGGAAGCCTCCGTAGCAGCTTCCAATGATGCGATAAAGCTCGCTGTGTTCGTGGTGGGTGATGCCAGTCGTGTTGGAGGTGATGATAGCATCAACCACAACTTGAAGAGCTGCCGAACATGCGTCGGCCAGATCGGTGGCCCTCAGACCTTGGGGTGTAACGAGCCTGACAGTGCGTTCCCCGTGATCGAGCTCAATTGAATCCCCGACCCATGGGATTTTGGCAATGAGATCGGCTGTCAAAAACCCGTGAGGCCGGGAGTCAAATGGAAGCAATAGCTTGTAGAGGGCGTGAAAGTCAAGGTCTAGGGGAACGCTGCCTTTCAGTTAGCGACGAAAACCCGAAAAGAACCAGGCTACCTAGGTAGCATCTCCATTTTCTCCCTTTTGGACAGGCATACTTATCGACAATATTGATAAGATCCAGATAGGTCTTTATTGCCGATTGGGGTCCATGCTCCATGGCGCTTTTCTCGCTTCTTTAATATCCGGTGTTTAAAGCTTACAACTCGATAATGAAATTCTTGAACGTGGGGTTTTGGCGGCTGCGCCGCTTGGATGCGGTTCGTTTTTCTTTGGTTATCGATCGTCGGGTATTTGAAGCAGTTGAGCTCAACGTTGACCAAGTTGCAGGTGTCGTGTTTTGTAGCGTTGATCACGCGATGGCGGAGGCAGCCTGTAGTCCTTCGAATCCTTGTGCACCTTCCGTGATTGAGCGGAGTCGCTGCGAAGCCGCTGGGCCCGCTGAAAATCCGACACAAAAGGCGCTGCCACCTGCCTTAGGGAGCCGTGCTGCCCTTCTCTTCTATTACCCCAATTCAACCTCCAAGAACTTCGTCTCCTCACTCGATCCGAGAACAGCACTGTCGGTGGCTGTCCCCACCAATGCCATTGACAACAAAAGCAGTATGGCCCTCGCAGCATCTCGCTCAACAATGCTGACTCTCCTGTCATCGTCTTCGATCTTGCTGAGGACATGTCCAGTGCGGAATTTCAAGCAGAAGGTGTGAAGCTTCCATGTCTGAAGCACCTTTTCCAGTACTCTTCTACCGCCCTCAGACAGTGGATCTGGATCGGCTTCCACGTCGGTAGCTGTCGACAGCTTGCGGATAGTGTAATCCTTACACGCACGCCAGTGTTTTTCGGGGACCAGGACAGTCTCGGCATCGTTCTCATCGGCCTTGGCGCACCACTCTCGAGCTTGTGCGGCCCCGGTGACAAATTCGGCGCCGATCCACTCGATGTTAGGCAGCGGGATTCTCGGGACATCAACGCCGGGTGTCCAGTGCCGTCTCTGGTACTCGTCCATCCACCAATGCCTCAGACACCAGAAGAGCGCCGTGTGGCACGCTTCCCTCTGTTCGGTCGACAGTCGGCTCCTGGGGTAGGAGCGAATGCAGGTGATGACGGCCGGGTTGCCCTTGTCGATCAGCTCCAGGTATGAGACATGGTTTGATCGAGGGACACTATTTATCATCGACACCCAGGATGCCAGCGTTGCTAAATTATTGGCCATGGAGACGCTCTGGTCCAGCGTGGGAGGCGTTATCTGCGAAGGCCACTCTACCCTCGTGTCGCTGGTCTGGTCTGACTTGCCAGAACGGGCCGTCTTGCCAGCCGGGGATGGCACTGCATGTCCGGGCTCAAGTCGGTCACTCTGTGGAACGCATCCGCTAGACCACACGGCCTCTGCATAGAGGGACTCGGCGGTATGCTGCGACATCTCCTCGATGATGCGATACCGCCCGTTGGGTGAACCGCTGAAGTGCGCGGACCGAGTCGGACGTTCGACATTCGTGGTGCAGCGAAGGCTGATTGTCGCTCCACCGTTGGTCATGCTCATCGTCTCGCCTTCTGTCACCGTGTGGCGCAGTCCCATGGCCCGTGCAAAGCCCCAAAGCGAGTGGATGTTGGTGACAGCGCTGGCAGGTCGGATTTTGCCATCGCAAGAGAGAGCGCTGGCGCCAGTAACGAAGTCTTCGGGCCAGAAATGGCGCGCGATCCCGCACATATCCATAGCATCGGCCCAGCATGCTTCAACCCGCTTCCGCGTCTTTGACCGCACTTTATACATCCGACCACTGAACTGCCCGCCACCCGCCGCCATGACCTGAGTTGCCCCCGCGTCGAGCCTCTTCAGCATCCGACGCTGGATGGGGTGTCGACTCTCTGCGGTGGCTTCATTGGCAAGCGATTCCCATAGTGCCCGCAGTGTGATGAACGGCACGGCTATTATTTTAGGATCATCCATCGGTGATCGGATGTGGAGTGTGGTATAAATATCGAAGATGAAAAGTCGCAGCTGCGGCCATTTGGTGGCCCAGTCACCAAGCGCGAGTCTGTCAGTCTTACCCCGTCTCCGTGCCTCTGTCGATGCTTCGATGCTGAGCTGGATAATTGCCGGCACGAGCGCGAGGACAGCAATAACGAGCGAGACCACGGCGATTATCCCTTCGGTTTCCAGTGTTGAATCTGAAGATCCCATAGCTGGATTTGAATTGAAGTCTTTGGTTCACCGAGCGGATGCCGATGTTGAACGATCATTCGTTTCCAAAAGAGCAGTTTGTTGTGATGGGGTCATTCTAGGCTACCGAACTGGAACCAAAATCACGCATGGGTTTGCGTATAGCCCACGTGGGTTCCTATGATTATAATTGCATCTGGTAAACGGCTCGACGACAGGTCAGCGCGCCCAAATATTCCCTGACCCGACTATAACGGCCCAATGAAGCGGTGAGCTGAGCGCAATAGTCGTGTCAGTGGCGCTCTGGTTCTACGGCTGAAGCCTGGAGATCTGGTGACTCTCGGGCACCTCCGCTTTCCTTTCAGCTTGTAACAGAGGTTGTGCATCACGCCACCGTTGGTGCTCCAGTAACTGCGACTCAGAAGTAAGGGACATGACTGGGTTATAACGCAGCCATTGCCGGATCTGATACCTACATGCTTCTGCCTATAGCAAGACGGAAAAGGTGTCTTACGACTATAGCAACACTGAGCGCTACAGCGAAAGAACCAGATGCATCCACACTCGCAACGGCAAGGGTGTGTCAATGTTCGTACACCCGCTAAGCTCAACATCTTCCTCCAGATCGGCGGCACCCGCGAGGACGGTTATCACGATATCACCACAGTCTACCAAGCCATCAACCTATATGATGAGGTTCGAATCGTTGAACTAAGTGCAGGACAGCAACGCGACGGTGAATCTATTACCGTCTTACTCTTCGGACCAGAGTCGAATGAGTCCATACCCACCGACGGACGAAATCTCGCAGTGAAAGCCGCTCGGTTACTGGCTCAGCGGTTCGGCATCACTGCGTGCCTGCGACTCGAGATATTCAAGCGAATCCCCGCCAAAGGTGGCCTAGGGGGCGGCAGTGCGGACGCCGCAGCGACGTTGGTCGGGTGCAACTCCGTTTGGGGGTTGCAACTCGACGAGGACGAACTGATGGAACTCGGATCACTTGTGGGCGAGGATGTTCCGTTCCATATCAAGGGTGGTATGGCGATCGGTGTCGGACATCGCCAACCGCTCGTCACGGTTCCTATCGGATCAATCGCCGCCGCGGTCGGTACGGATACTAATAGCGGCGATGATGCTAATCCCACCTTTGCCCAGAGCTTGGAATGGCACTGGGTCTTGGGTGTCCCGGATGGCGAGGGGCTCTCCACCCGTGAGGTCTTTGCCAAGCTCGACGCCATTAATGGGACGCGTACGGCCGGGGAGTTCGCCGCCAACCACCAAGCATGTATTACGACGGCCTGGGGAACGGAGCTCCCGGAAATCATAGCCCCAAAAATGGGCAACGACCTCGAGCGACCCGCATCCATGTTGCTGCCGAGCTTGGCCAGGGGCTTGGCCGAGGGCAGGAGGGATATCAATGCTCTGGGTGGTGTTATGAGTGGGTCTGGCTCAACATGTGCGTTCTTGACGACGAACGACGAACGATCGCGGGAACTAGCGGTCAGTTTAGAGAGAAAGGGCGGTTTCAGGAAGATCTTATTGGCGGCCGGCCCAGTGAGCGGAGCATGTATCGTCTGATCGATATCAGGCTACAATTGATGATATTTTTTCAGCTTGTCTCGCTTCCAGATCAAATTTTTTTTTTCGACCTAGTCGGGTTGCTGACCAGTGGATTACGGCGCGCAGCTGATCAGGAGTTGTTCTACGCAGGGCTAGAGCCTTCAGGTGCGGCTGAACGTCCTACTCCAATGGCTTGCATCGTGGGTTTAGATTATTGGTTGCGCGATATCAGCGGCACACTATGAGCTCACAATAATTACTACAGGGGATGGTATGATGAGGCGACCGCGTAGTGAACTGAGCGCTACCAAAATCGCCAACTCGACGGTCTCCAAACCCATAACAAGCCAAGATCGGCACCAAACACCATGACTAACGTTTTACCAATACACTCAATGCATTCACGAAGCTCTCTAAACGGAATCTATTTGGAACATATCGACTCATGTCCAATACACCAAGGCAAGCGTTGTGGCTGCTCCTCCCCGCCGCCGGAATAGGGCGTCGTATGGGCGCCGACATCCCTAAGCAATACCTCACAATCCATGGCGGTCACTGCATTCTCGACATAACAATCTCACGTCTGCTAGAGACGGGGTACTTTGCAAAGGCCGTCGTGGTTCTTCATCAACAGGATAAGTGGTTCGACAAAACCGATGGCGCCAGGGACGATCGCGTCCGCACCTGTCTCGGCGGCGAAGAACGCTCCGACTCGGTGCTTTGCGGGCTAGAAACCCTCTTGGGTTCTGCCCCGGGACATGACAGTGCGAGACCAGACGACTGGGTTCTGGTGCACGACGCCGTCCGGCCGTGCGTGGCGATTCCGGACGTGGCTGCGCTTATACGGGAAGTCATCAGCAGCGACGAGGTCGGCGGACTGTTGGCTACACCAGTAACCGATACCCTAAAGCGAGAGAGTCAGCGTGGGCTGGGACAGGGAGAGGAAGTTAGGGTAGAAGAGACGGTCAGCCGTGAAGGGCTCTGGAGGGCTATGACTCCCCAGATGTTCCGGATTGGCTTGTTGAAACAGTGTCTGGAGGAGGTTAAGCGAATGCGCATCGCCATCACGGACGAAGCTTCGGCGTTTGAGGAGGCCGGGTACAGCCCGCTCCTAGTCAAGGGGAGGCCGGATAATGTGAAGATTACGGTGCCAGAGGATCTGCCTTTGGCTGGTTGGATTTTAGGTGGACTTGATGGAAGTTCGTCATCGAATTGTTGATTCTGGATGCGGGCTGCTCTGTTGGCTTCCGATAATCCGATTTGCAAACCTTTTCAATGTTCTTCGGCGAGATAGTTTGCGGATAGAAGAAAATGCTGGTTCTAGCATCTGATGAGACGCCACCATAGAAAGGACCTCGTCAAAAAGCATGGAGTAGGATCAGGCACCTGCCTCAGGGTGCATTCAGCTTTTCTGCAAGCTAAGCAGGGACAATATTTTCAGGCAGTTAACTACGAGTACCTCGCCACGTCTGCGCAATCCTGACCCAAGGGCATACATGCAGGAAGTTGTGACGCCAGCGATAACCTGAGCCAGAATAACGTGCTGAGAGATGGTGCGGTTGCATACTTGTGCGGAACAAGTTACGACCGTCGACAGCCATGTGAGCAGAGCCTCATAGCAGAGTAATTATAATTAATAAGCTGCCAGGGAAGGCCCTTTCCTTCCGGTGCTTCCTGTTCCATCCACTAACCACACATTAGCCCCTTCCTCTTGCCAGTTGCAATAGCCATGGAACCGAACTTTAAGAATATTACTCGGCTCTCTCATCAAAGATATACTTAACGGAAATCCAAGCAGTAATTACTGCCGGTGTAACGATGGAAATCGCTGTCTTCATGGCCAACGGTAATTATCGCAACTCTACACGTCCCCTTTGTGACAATGGACCAACTCCAAACGAGCCTTGGGTCCGGGTGGAGGTGGAGTTGTATATTCACGCGATTAACAAGTATCATCCATTAAATATACATGGGTGATGCCTTACAAATTTGTTGTCCTGAAGCGTTTCCTCGAGATTGGGGGTGTGTGATTTTATATGGCACGTTTATGTTCGTTGACCGATCACAAAAATGGGTCAAGGACGTGCAAGATATAATTAGCTGATTCGGAGAATGGGGCTTCTTATCGACTGGTTGGGAAAGAAGTTGGGAGAGCACTTTGGTCAAAAAAATTCAGGGGCGGATCCTAGGTCCGTCTGGCCCATTTCTGCTCATGGCTCGCCACGAGTTGGTAGATGCTAGATCTAGGAGTTTGAAGAAACAGACCAAGGAATAATTACAACGTGGAATCTGATGCCGACTTCGATGTCGATGATGACCTAGATCTCTATGTGCTGTGCAATGCTGGGCTTATAATTACTTGAGGCGTTCCGTCTTGCTGACCACGTATAATATTTGCTGTTGTCACTGGCTCCTAGCCTGGAGCGGCGCGAAGGAGGCTAGTCTGTTGATTAATTATCTTCGCCCTGAGGCTCAGCCTGACCAAGACAGGTAAGTAGGTGCCCGCATACCCAACTATCGTACTTCCAAATAAATAAAGCTCTATGGTAGCATTCAATGGAATGGGTTTATGAGTCGAGATTGCCGCCCTGGAACATTGCGTGCGCTCGTTGACAGGACTGTTGCATGCCACCTTATTGACCTAACTGGGCAGCTGTAGTGGCGGCTTGTCTGCGGCCAAAGCATTCATAGCACATTTGCAAGGGGCTTGAAAAGAGTTGGCCGGAATAAAGTCTCCGAGATCTATTGTACTTGTATAATTATATCACGGTCTACACATTAGAGTCGTATTCGTAGAGGATGTGCCTACGCTTGATTCCCACAAGTTATCCGTACTAATTACTAGGTAGGTATTCATTCTCATTTAGGGCACCTGTGTTCCGCCAGAAGGCTGTTGTGCCCAAAATGGGCCACATTGGCCAAATGATGTGCCTTCTTCGACGCCAGAAAACCCAGTGACATCAGACGGCAAACCCCCCAACCTTACCTAAGGTAGGGGGGATGATGGAACCAGCCCAGAGGCGAGGATGCAGAGAATGTCTCACTTGGTTTTTGCCCGAATAACGATATACTACGCTGAGGTACCACGCGTAATATTGATCATCAATACGATGCGGCTCTAACGCAGGCATGCAATTTCCGTGGTCAAGTTCAAGCGATTTCCCCATTCGGGCAGTCTCAAATCTTGAGGCACGTGGCGCTTGCATTTCGGTGACTGCTTTACAGTACGTGCAGCCCCACCTACCCATCGGACCTCTTTCCGCACTAGCCAAAAGTAGCGCCCACAAGTGATCGATTGTAAACAGAGATCCTGCATACCTCAGGAAATTGATTTCGTTCAACTCGACTCCTAAAACTCGAGTTCTGCGGTTCATCAGCAGCCACGACGACTTCCTCATAAGCGATGAACTTTGAGAGAGAAACCCCCGAACCCTTAATGGACATCAGTCATGCCATCCTCACCCACCAAGTGGAAGCCGCCGCTCACAGCTGGCCGAGCTGAAGCGCCTTCTGAGGCGCCTTCTGAAGCCACAATGAAGCAAGATCCCTCGAGGGCACCGAACCTAGCACGGCCAATCCTCCCAAGCCTCAGCGCCAAGCGATCCTAGCCCAAGGCAGAGGAACGGTCGGCTTCCCCCAGAATGCAACAACTCACTCCGAGAACTTGCACGGGTCGACTCGACCCCGCGCAGCTTCCACCGGTTCTCCTTCCTCCCCACCGAGATCCGCGTCTGCATCTGGAGAGCAGCCCTGCTGAATTGCCGTTGCCGCCGAATTGTCGAGCCCGCCAACCTTCTTCGCCTACCAGGCCCCGCCCCCACCAGAGTCAAGTGCGAGGCCCGACATGAAGCCATCCGGCTCGGCCTCTGCGTGCGGTGCCCGGACAGCAGAGTGGGGCTGGCAACACCCCCCAACTCTCCTGCGTCTGGTTCGATGTCAGATACGACATCGTGGACGTGTCCACTGTGTGTGACTGGGACACCTGCTACTCCGCCCATCACCACAACATTCCCGTCCTTCGCTCGGCAACTGATGTCCTCATCCGGGGGTCCCAGGTCATCGAGTGTATTATGAAGCAGGGAGCAAACAGCAATTGGTTCCCCAACCTGCGGACCGTCTACTTCGAGGATGGCCTTGTGACGGTCGACTGGCCGTTGTCGCCCGGGGCCGCGGAGCGTTTCTTCGGCGTGGGCAACATCCATCTCATAGGACCAGGCGAAGCCAAGAGCCGGAGAATCTTTGCCAGGCGGCGGGCAGCAATGATGCTCCGTTGTGACACCGTGACGCGCAAGGATGGCATGGTCCTCACGGCCGGGGGGCTCTACTTCGATGCCGAGACGGCAGGCTGGGATCCCGCCTCTGCTATGGTTGACAGGGAGAAGACTTTTGAGGGCTTGCTCCAGTTGATTTTAACCAATAGCTGGCGCAATGTAGATTTAAAGGAGAGGCGCGGGCTTGGGGCTACAGAGTTGGACAGTCCGCCTCGTCTCAAGCATGTAATGGTTTTTGAGCGGCAGGATGGTTCCCCGAGGGCGGAGGGAAATATGCAGTTCATCTACCTGGGGAGCTTGGGGAGGGTCAAGTTCTTCGAATCGGTTCTCAAATTCGACATGTCTCCATAGGTCAAGCTAAGGCTTTCGATGATCTTTAAAGCCTTTTAAATGGACTTTTACCAGCCCGATCACCACTTGCGTGACGTTAAACACTTACCGTTCTCCGTCTCTACGTCCATACGTATCACGGACTTGGCTGGCCAGCACATATGGGTACTAATTTGTTGACTAGCTAGGCTTAGACTGGCTGACTGAAGTGCGTACAGGTCGACATGCAGATCTGCTCATGATGAACTGCAGAATGAGCAGATGGAATCACTACGTACCGTGTTGCATTACATTAGGTGGTCTCGGTGTGTTTCCATAAAATCATTTGCCCCTCATCGTTTGCACGCATAGCCATGTCAATCCCTGTTATGCATGTCGCTCAAGAGTAGGTTAGGGGGTGACGCAGTGCAGAGGGAGGCAGAGGGAGCCGTCATACAAAGCAATAGGTTTTGTGCATTGCTGTCACACTCTGGTACTCACTGCTAGGCCGGGGTGCATGGTTTTTGGCGTCTAAGTGGCTGGGCCAAGCAAGCAACGCCCCTCGGGGTTTAATTGGCATGCCAAACGTCTTCGCAGCAAGGGGGGCTACAGCATATCGAATGGATTGAGGGTCGCCCTAAGCAAGTCCAGGCGAGTAAGCGTACAGCCTTGAGAACCCGAAATCTCGCAGTCGATGTTTAATTTACTCTCCGAACACGACATCGTCGTCTACTCGATCGAGATTATGTTGCTTGGATCGTGGCCTTTTCTCCTTTGGTCAAATATACGAAAAATGAAAAATGACAACCACTGGGCAGAGAGCACACACTGATAGAAAGGGGGAGAAGGGCGGCAAGGCAGATAAAAGTTATTTCGAGATGTGAAGGTAATGAGCCGATCCCTCCCCTTCGTACCCTCCCTTTCTCAACCAGGCTTTGGCACAAACTCTGGTTTTTTTTAGCCTACTAACTACCACAGTTGATAGGCTTGTCAGGTGTGATTAGCCCCTAATGGCAGAAGCGGCGCGACCGTGATACCGCTCCCTCGGGTCCGGAATGGTGGCCCGAGAGTCTTCACGAGGGTGGCTCGACTAAGAAGGCGCCACGTAACCGACCAATGGCACAGGCTAGCGTCGAAATGGCATTGACAGGCACTCGAAATATTGGAAAATGGCGTCGAAGACCTGCAGATGGGAGAGGTCACCTGTGTGGGATTTGCTGGGGGTGCACGCAGGCACACATGAGTTTGAGCCGTCAGGTCGTTCGGGGATGACTGGATGGAGCTGGATGTCGAACGTTTGGGGAAGTAATGGCGTTTGCGTTGGGGGGGATGCGAATGCTGGCTTCGCCCTCGCCCTGGAATTCCCCGATTTTGACGGGTTACTTCTTTCCATTTTCCTATCCCTCTTCTCAGTTTCATCATCTTCTCTATTTCGGCTCTGCCCTCCAAAGTGAGTCCTCCCAAGTTTGTCTTTTGTCATTCGTTCACCAGCTCTGAAAGTGACAAAATCGTGCTGGTTGCAAGTCCTGGCTCGGTCTTTTTTAATCCTTGTTTTTGTCTTACTCTGTTCCCTCCCTTACCACACCAGTCTCCTGCCCCCCCTCGTCTAGTATTTTGGACAACGGTTGGCTGTGTCCCTCCGAGCCCGTGCATTTGGCGGAGTCTCGGCCGGCTGCAACATCATGGGATCAGACCATGCCTCGCCGCCGATTGACCCTGACGGCCTCGCGGCTGCCATTCTAGGAGTAACTGTTGCACTCTCTGGAATGTGCATCGTCGTCAGTCTTCGTGTGTGGGTTCGCCTGAGCGCAAGGTGTCAAGGGATAGAAGATTGGCTGATGTGCGCTGGGCTGGTATGTGCAAGCTTATTTCTGTCTCCTTCGGAGCGCAACCAGTCGCGAGATTGACGATCGCTGATACTATAATTATATGATGTTGCCGACATTTGTAACTGGCTAACGGCCAGCCCTGTTTCTTGTGGCTCTTCTAGGTCATTAACTTGGGCCACAGTGCTGCCGTGTGCTATGGTGCCTTTTCTGGCATCGGCTCCCCTGACTCGAGGATACCAAGTCCCGACATCTTCGCCGAGGGCTTGAAGGTAGGGACATTCCAAGTCACACGAACGCCCAGGGCTAGCGACAGCAGCTAATCATCTTGCATCTTGCACGACAAAACAAAAAGATGGTTGCCGTCTCCCAGGTCCTCTCCGCTACAAGCTGGGGCTTCATCAAGACGAGCATCTGCGCCGCCCTCCTCCGCCTCACTGCCCAAAGGAGTTTCTGATGCATCCTCTTCGGGCTCATCGCTCTGACAGCCCTCTCAGCGGCTCCGGCAATGGTAGCTATTTTGCTTCTCTACCGGTGCACATCATCGGATGCCGCGGCCTGGACATCGAACACGGCAAGTTGCCGACGGTGCTGTCTCTCGCCGTCATGTATGTATCGGCTCCTTTCAGACTCTCTTCCTCTTTCTCTCGGATCACCGATCGAATACGGCCCGTCCCGACGACAAGCTCTCATGCTTCTTCACATCGATCCTGGAGCTGACGAGGAATGCGGCAGAACTTCTGCCGCCACCATAATCCAGCTTCCATATCTCTCGAGGTTCTTTCGTGTTGATGACTACCTCTGTATGTATAACCCACTCGGAGTCTTGGGCCAGGCTTCCCGGTCTCTTCCAGGTCTCTCGTCCATCAGGTCGATCTGATAACATGACGCTGACCCGGAGGGCTATCAACCATGACAGTGGGTATGGGTCACATAGTCCTTTGGACGGTCGTCCAGTGCGATGTGGTCATCGTTCTCAGCTCCCTCCCTATGCTCCGAAAGCTCGTCACTAGCCCGGACCATCCGCCCTGGAACAACAATAACATCAACCCGGCGCATGCGGCGGGGAGAGCAGCAGCAGCGCCACGTCTCTTCTCGCCCGGGGAGCTCGTCACGGTTGGCCGCATGAGAGCCAAGCGCGGGCCCGCATACGACAGCTACCTCGGGTTTGCCACTATGGAGACGAAGGTGCTGAGGAGGAAGGGGAGCGGGAGTTTCTCGGCTGCCACTACTGTGGTGGTGGTGGACGGCGAGGACGACGGGGGGCGGCGAGAGTAGGAGTCCCATCTCGAGTGTCAGGGGGTACGGGGAGAGGCGAGCCTTAGTCGGGATGGTATGGGGCAGAGGAGGGATATCTGTGAGGCCGCCTGATGCGGGTTATTTGTTGGGTATGGCTTGGAGGGGGGAGAGGATCAAGGCGGACTATGACTTGCGACTCTACCTCGTGGCTGTTTGGTTTGGCGTGCTGTTACTCAGTATTCCCCTTTATTTTTGGTTTCTTTTATAGAATCTGCACACACAGTACAGATCCCATAGACTGCTGCTCACGCACTCGAAATTTGATATCCACGTTTATTCATCAGTAAGACTGCAGCGTGTGGCGTGCATTCTTATCCCATTTATGAGACCCTCTCAAGGAACCAAGATAAACCCCCAAACCACCGATATACTGGAAAAAGATCAGGTTATAAATAACCCTTCTCTTTCCAGTCACCCACCCTCCAGACAAAGGACCCAAAAGGAACCTACCGGCCAGACCTCAGCCTCATGCGCCAGCCAGTCTATTCCTCTCCAACCACTCCTCCACAATCCTTTTATAATCGGCTTGCCCGTACGGCTCGAACAGTTCCCTCCACCAACTCCTCTTCCTCGCCGTCTCCAAGCCCAGGTCGTGCAGCAGCACATCCCAGTACGGCATCTGGTCGAACGACAGGTCCGGGTATGACCCCCCGTGCCCGAGCGGCGATCTCAGCCGGGCCCAGCGCTGCAGCAGGGCCGTCTGCTCGTACACCTGGGCCGGCGAGCCCGGCAGTCGGATGAGCGAGCCCTCCCCCGGGCCGGCCCGGGCACCAGCCGCGGTCAGGTACGCGACCGCCCAGAGGCACTGCGCCTCCAGCCGGAGCGTGTTGCACGTGTTGCTCATGGCGCCCACGAAGACGAGTGACCTGTCCCCCTCCGCTGTGGGGCCCGGCGGCGCGATGCCCCTGTACAGGCGCCAGGGCGTCGTGTGCGCGCCGCCCGTCGTCGTGGCGCTCGAGTCCGAGCCCGGCCGGCGCTTCTTGTTCGGCCGCTTCTTCTTGTCCGTGCCGGGCCTACGGGTAGGCAACGGCCGTGGCGGCGGCGGCCCAGCCGCTAGGGATGGGAAGGCCGCGGCCATGGTGGCGTCGGCGTCGGCGGACAGGGAGGCCCAGAAGGCGCGCTGCTCCTCGTCGTGGGAGGTGCTCGGGATGCCCAGGCCCGAGTGCGTGCTCGGCGGGGAGAAGGTCACCGTCGGCATTGCTGAGTAGCCTGTCGACGCGACGAGGGAGTCCACTCTGAGAGAGTGGCCGTTGCAGAGGTGGACTGTCCGGGAGGAGAGATGGCTGATGTCGGAACGGTGGATCTGAACCTGGCCTGTGCGGATGAACTCGTGGATGTCGATTTCGTAGTTGAGCACACCCGAAGCGGTGCCATACCTGCGGTTAGACGGGGCGGTTAGTCTTGACATGTTCAAGCGTGGCAGCCACCATGTCGGTGCTACAACCAGTGCGCCTCTCTGTTTAGGAATGTGGTGGGGTCAAATAATTACCAGAAGGGACTCTGCTCCGGCTCGAGCACATTAAGCGCGGGGTGCCCCCGATAGCCGCAGTCACGCAGCGTGTCGTGGTGCACCACGGCCCAGAAACCCCTCCTGATCACCCGGCCGACGGGGTTCGAGTGCAGGAACCGCCTCAGCCAGGACATGCCCGAGAGGTCGGGGAAGACGCAGGGGCTCATGAAGGTGAAGAAGCGCCTCAGGATCAGCTTCTCGCGCCAGGCCCGGATGGGACCCAGGTAGGTGTGTGAAGGGAACACCCAAGAGGGGCCCCGGCCGGAGGAGCGGATCACCCACTCGACCCGGTGCCCCCGCGAGCAGGCGAGGTAGACGGAATCGTAGGAGGACTTGCTGCCGCCGAGGACGCAGATCGTCTTCTGCCTCTTGGCGTTGTCGTCGTTGCCGAAGATGGTCTCGGCCTGGGGGGCGAGGTCTGCCGAGTGGATGTAAGGGGCGTCGAATTTCTCGCTCCCGCGGAGCTCCGGCAGGTGGGGGCGGCTGAGCACGCCGGTTGCCACCATGAGCTTCCTGCACACGACCAGCTGCTTCCGGTCTGATCCAGAGGTGTCTGATCCGGAGTTGGCGTGGTCGTCCACGACCTCCACAACCCACCCATCCTTCTTCTCCCGGCGCCTCACCTCGGCTACCTTCTTATTAAACCGGATCCTCCCCGTGAGGCCGAAGTGCTCGGCATATGCCATCAGGTAGGCATTCATCACCTCGCCAAGGACGTGCTCCCCTTCCGCCACTCCGAAGCGCGCCGGGTCCATGGGGAAGTCGGCGAAGTCGACCGTTCCATGGAGGTTGTTGGTTTTGAGGGTCGGGTACAGCTGCTCCTTGGACCAGACGCCCCCCAGTGACGGCCGAGCCTCGAGCAGTAAGACCTCTGCGTCGGGTTGACATTGCAGAAGCGTCTTTGCGGCGCAGAGACCGCTCGGGCCTGCCCCTATTATGAGGTACTCGATCATTGGCGGTATATACAGCCTTGGAGTAATGGAGCAGGTATTATATATGTATATATAATTATGGCCAATCCTTTGTCGGGCTTCATAGGCTCGGAGTTGTTGCACTTCTGGAGTTTCAGCTCGTTCGTGCGACGATTCGGAGAGGGCGATCTCCCGGAGATATAGGTCGAGAATGCCGCCTTGGTTTCTATAGAGTCTGTAGGGATAAAAAGACATCCCTTCACTATTGGGATCGTACCCCTGCTGGCCCCCTGGTCTGCAAATGTTAGTACAGTTTGGGGCGCGGTTAGCGGATGCTGACATTCGTTGGATGCCGTACTCTGGTGGGTGTGAAAGCTGCCACGTCCAATAACAGGGATGAATGGGCGAAGTGAATGCACAGTGCACCTTGCCGTGACACGCCGCTTCCCTCCTGTCACCGATTCCCTTTTGCCCTTTGCAAGGGATAACTGGCTTACTGGCTTGCCATCACTTCATTAGACCAGCTGGGCTGCTAGTGGCACAGAGCTGATCCAACAAGCCGCCCCTCTGAGTAGATCCACTGAAGAAATGCTTGGTTGGCTGATGATCCCTGTTGGCGGGTGTGCCGGATCAGACTACTGCATGTGAGCGAGGGGCTAACGTAGCCTTTTGGGATGTAGTCTCGTCTGTGGTTGCTCTGTGTTTGTAGGTAGCCGATATATGCTGGGAGTCGAGACTGGGATCATTTCAGATTGACCGCCTAATGCTGTAAACTAATCCATTTGTGGTCTTTCAGCTCGATGCGGCTATAATTCTAGTCTTCTTGTTGCTCCCCAGCCTAAAAAAAAAAAAGTTTTGCATTTGACAAGAAAAGTTGGCATTATGAATTGAATTTGAACCATATGTGAGCATCTTTGAGGCGTGGCATGGGCCACTTAATTATCGGCTGGTCACCACCTACGCCGTGCTGCTTCTCACGCGTGATTGGTGATGCACCTTCTCCGACTGCTCCAATAGCACGATCTTTGCAAGGCACCGCTAGGGCACAGCCTACTGCTAGGACTTCAAAGATTACCCCCCCTTACCTAGGACGGCTGTTGGATGGCCGAGGCGGTGAGTGTATGTTGGCCATTTACAGTCAGTCCCGAATCAGAAGATGAGGGAGGACTTAGCTTCCATTCCAGATACTCGACCATACATAGCTAAGTTTTAGGAAATCTTTACCTTATCAACGGTAGCTCCAGTTATCCGTTTACATCCATTCCCCTAGGTCCTAAACAGATTGTGCATGCATGTAATCCTCATCTGCAGAGGCGGTTACATCATGGCGATCTCTAGAATGGAGACTTTGGGAAAGTTGTATAAAGTCCGAAGCTTCATGCTAAGGGTTGCCTCTCCAGAATTTTAGGCCGCGGGAGCCGGGCTGCCTGATACTGGTGATGCTGAGCACGCTTGACCTCTTTGCGTGAAGCTTTTTCTTGATGATATCTCGATGTGCGTTCCTGCACGTAAAAAGTCTGCTTATCTGCTTCCTGGCAGTCTGGCCCTTCCTGAGGTTCGATTCGCTTGTGTACCTATGTTTACGGACGATCGATCCCATATGTAGCCACATCAAGGGCGAAGGCTGTTCCTGGAAGTCACTCCTTTATTATTTACATGAAAGCCATCTGGTAATTAGGGTTCGTGATTCCCCGACTCCCGTCCGCCTCGCCGGACATCCATCGACCCGCCAAGCACCCACTAAGCACCATAGATGACATAGATCTCGCCGGACGAGTCGCTCGAGACGTACAGACGGCCCTTCTGGTCGAAGTCGAGCCCGACGGGGCGGAAGCAGGCGTTGGGGCACGAGCCGATATTAGTGTTCTCCATGACGGGGATCGAGGCCGTCTTGCTGGTAGAGCTAGCCACGGGCTGGCCGTCCTTGAAGTCGACGGCCATGACGCGATAACCATCTCCAGGGCGGCGGTTCCTGTGGAGTGGGAAAACCAAGCAGATTAGCGAGATGATGCACGAAGAAGATGGAGGCATGCAATAAGAAGGGAGGAAGCAAAAGAAGGGGGGGAAAGGAGGTGAAAGGAAGGGGAAGGGTATGGGCCTATAGGCTGTAAGGGAGCTCACCAGCTGCCGTGGAACGCAACATAGGCCCTCGTGGCGTTGAGGTTGAACTTCACGTCGAGCGGCGCAGTGTGGGCGGGGAAGTGAATCCGGCCCTTCTCACGCTGGGCGCAGTCGCTGGCCTTGGGGACGCTATCGGGCGTGAACAGGCCGCCGACCTCGATGCCGGCGATGCCTAGGCCCGCCGTGTCCCAGGCGGGGAAGCACGAGGGGTAGCCGAAGTTGGCCCCCTTGACGCGGTTGGTGGTCGAGTTCAGCACGCCGTGGTAGTTGAGCTTCTCGGCCGGGTTGTCGTTGTGCACGTCGCGGCTGTTGACCCGGGTGTCGTCGAGCGAGTTCTCCACCGACCAGACCCCGCCGTCGAACGGGTTCTCCCCCATGCCCACGATGTTGCGCAGGCCCCAGGCCAGCGTCTCGCCGCCCGTGGCGTACTGGGCGGGGGACGCGCTCGTCGCCTTGATGCTGAAGGTCCTGATAATGCCACGACCGGCGGTCTGGCTGGTCGTGGTGGTGTCGATGTTGTTGTTGGCACCGCGGGCCACCATGATCACGTCCGGGCTGGACTTGGATGTCAGGATGGCGCGGGTCGGGTGCGTTCCCTGGTTGGTCATCCCCGTGATAATCACCTTCCCGGCTCCAGCGGTGCCCGTGGAGGCGTCATAGGGGAAGGCCGTCACGCTGTTAAGGTTGGACGTGAAGAGGGTCTTGCCGTCGGCGCTAAGGGCGATACCGTGGTTTGTGCCGCTCGCGAGCGTCGTGCTCGAAGTCACGCACACATCGCCGTTGGTCTGCTGTGACAGCACCAACCGTCGGATGGAGCCGCTTCCTCCCTCGGCCACCAGCAGGTTCCCAGCCGAGTCGACGACGATGTGACGAGGCGAGCGCAGGCCCGTGGCGATGGCCTGCACCCTGTATCCCGACCCCATCTTGGCCTGGAAGCGAGCAGTGACGCTCTGGCAGCCCTGGGAGACGACCTCTTGAGGGGCGAGCAGCCACAGCAGGGCTGCCGAGACGCCCCCGATCATGCTGTACAGTTGGGGCATGGTGGATGATGTGAGGCTCGAAGCGGCTTGAGGACGCAAGGCACAAGCTTTGCAAGCTTTTCTTCCTTCCTCCTTGGATGTCAACTTCAAAGTCAACCTTTCGTGGCCCTGCTGTTGATGTCAGGCAACTGCAATGAAGTTCTGGAGCTTCACTTGGACGTAGAGTGGCCACGGGGTATATGCAATCCCAGAGGAGGAGAAAAGGGGAACTGGCAGCTGCAGGAGCGGGATGGATAGATATTCATTCATTTTCATTCCTCCTAACCGACCTGAGGAGTAGCGGCGAATATCTCGTCACGATATGCCCTTTTCTCCAGTCTCCTGTGCCCCAAGTCTTGGTCCCTTTGAGTGGTACAATGATTTCATCACTCCCAATTTGTCCGGAGGGCGGGAAAAGGGATTCACGAGATTAACCAAATGCGCTGCCGGCTTATAGTTAATAGCGGAGCTGTTCCGTCGATTGATTGGGGTCGCTTCCGAAACTACTGTGTGCCACTCATAAATCGCAGCGGCAAACGCCAAGGCCAAGAGTTGGAGACGGGGGGGTGGCGACGTTGGGGTTATATCAATATATTACCATCCGAGTCAAGCACCGAAAATCTTCCTTCGGCACTGGGAATCCTGACTGAGGGGGCTGCTGGAGGATCTGGGGACAACTTGGGGTGAGCCTCGGACACACGCGTCCCATTGTTGGTTCCGGCTCACCTTTATCCGTGGTCCTCATTTAGGAGTCTTGGACCGGGTTTCTGTTTCCTATCTTTTTGCCTTGCTAGAGTAATACAGCGCAAACGCAACTGATGATCTAGGCAAAGCAATAATTACCACCGCCATTAGTCAGTCTCTCTGTTCAACGTATGATTAAGTGATTGCTGTCCCTCTCCGAATTCTCGGCATGTCTCCCATGTCTGAAAACGCTCACACCAGAGGGGAGGAAGAAATTCCCGTCTATCAGCTAGCCCATGAGAGTTTTGGGTATCTGATGCACCTTCTTGGAGAGCAAGCTGGAACCCCCGCTTGGGAATTGTGTAAGCGTTTACGGGAGCATTGTCCAGACTCTTCCCGCGGTTGTTCTTAAGTGTTAGGTCCCTCCTGCCAACACTACAAACAGGGCTCCTCCAATAAATCTTGGCGTCAATTTCCAAAGTCGAAACTCTAAGCTCTGCGAACTGATTACGTCGGTAGTGTATGCTGGGGTCACCGAGCAATACGGGAGTCCTAACCTCAAGTGCATGATGATACTGCTGGACTAACTCGTGGTCATTGATTGAGGATTCCTGTCCGTTTTGCCAGGATGAGATCAGCTAAAGTTCTTGAGGTATATGAGTTTGTTACCGTCTTGAAGAGGTTCTGGTAGGCAGGCAATTGGTAACAACCGCCACTGACACGGAGTGCTGAACTCCACTACATGTACGGACCACGCTGTGGCGTTGCTGTCTTGGCGGCCGATCATTGTCGGCTGAAACGCCAAGGAATCCCCGAAGAGCTGAGACTTTAGACCCCTGAATCGAAAATAAAGCATTCCGTCGTCGGATCGATTTGTCGTCTGATGAGTTTTGAACCCACCAAAAAGAATCATATCATACTCACCATTTCTTCCAAAAATCGATATCGCCTGCGATCGGTATTGTTCATTATTTTTGTTATTATTCTCCCAGGTTGTGTTTTCCTTCTCGATTTCTCACCATGCGGCCGCTTTCGATATGCTGTCTCGCCTCTGCCGTCGCCGGGATGCAACAACCAATGCAAATGCAAGAGATGTGTCAATGGGGTCCGCTTCAGCGACAGCTTCCAGACCTGCGGTGTGAGGCACCAGGTCTCCGGCCAGAGAACCAGGGAGAGCCACCATCGGCGAGCCCAGGAAGGAGCCCAGGCGCTGGCGCTGGCGCTGGCGCTGGCGCTGGCTCATCACAGAAGAACCAGTCTGACTGGAGCGGCCCGCATTCATGCGTCGGGAAATACTGTGTCTGGGCAAGCCAGTCTTTCGGTGGTGGGATCATGCTTGTTACGAGTGAGGATAATGCCAAGCGGGCGGTGAAGCTTACGCCCGTGCCACATATCTACACCAAGGACGAGAATGGCCGGGCTGCCTTTGCTCCCCAGATTATCGCAGACAAAGGCGTCGGTCTCGTGGCAAACCGGCCCATCAAGCGCGGGGAACTGATCATGGCCGAGGCCCCGACAGCGCTGGTCCAGAAGAAGGTCTTGGAGGACAGGTCCGGAAAGTACCTGCATACGTTCGATCTCGCGGTGAATAAGCTGCCTGCGCCACGGAGACGGGCATTCATGAAGCAGATGTGGCAAGGTGACCACGAGGGAGGGGCAAGGGTAGCGGACATTCTATTTACAAACTCCTTCCAGATGGCTCTGGCCGGGGACGGGGTGCAGAATGCTGCCGGGTTCCACTATGGGAACTTCCCCAACGTGTCCAGGTTGAATCACGACTGCCGGCCGAAGTGAGTTCACCTCGGCTTTCTGAATCCCTTTATCCGACCTCATCTGACACTGAGTCACTGACCCCCCTTTGAGCAGCTTGGTGTTCCACATTGGCGACGACCTTGTCCATCGCTCTCACGCTGCGCGCGACATTTCCGCAGGCGAGGAGCTCACCATCTCATATGGAGACCCGCTCGAGCCTGTGGCACAGCGTCAGGCCCGCCTGCGCTCGTTCGGGTTCAAGTGCAGCTGTGCCCACTGCCAGCTCTCCGCGAAGGAGGCCGCGTCCTCGGATGAGAGGATCAGCCGGATACAGGAGATGGAGAGGGAGCTGGGGGACTTTGGAAGCACCAAGGCGTCGACGAAGATGGTGGAGGAGCTCTTGAAGTTGTACAAGGTTGAGAGGCTGGAGAGCAAGATCGCCGGGGCTTACACACTGGCAGCACTGAATTATAACCTATTTGGATGGGAGAAGAGTGCGAGGAAGTACGCCACCCTCGCGGCCGAGGCGGTCGAAATGGAATTCGGGGTGGACGCTGGGGATGCCAAGGCCATGAGAGATCTAGCGAGGAACCCGAGGGGTCATTTTACTTGGAAGCAAAGGAGGTGAGGCGAATGGCAGAAGGCAAAGCGAGGATGTGAACCGCGCGGGAAGTCTTGCAGCTGTGCCTAGCGTTAGATCATTCACGCCTAGCACTAGAGTTCATCGTAATGAAGGAGACTCTGCAGAGACAGCAAAGAGTAGGATATCTAGTGGTCAAGCCTAAGGGTCTTCTGGGCAAGCTTATACGCGTAGTCACTGTAATTAATCAGGCGGGTCAAACCGGTCGAGGCTGTCCAAGCTAACAACAGACTTGTGCGATGTAGAGAGGTTCTCGAGACGAATAAAAGAGATCTCTTCTCTAACTGGAAAAGCTGAAACTGTGCCATTAATACCGCCGCCCGTAACCGCAGGGTTCCAATCTACCAGCTTCCTCTTCTTCGCGACCCTGCTTCTTATGCCCGCCTCTTCGTCGCGCTCCGTCTGAAGGTCCGTCTCTTCATCATCCCTATTCCCCTTTGCCCCCATTCTCTTCCACTTCCCTTTCTCAGCCTTCTTCCCCTCGCCCTCAGGCATGTCTAATTTTGCATGATATGCCTGCAGGCGCTTGGTGAGTGGCTTCGGCGGTTTCCGCAAGCGGTGTAGCGATACATTTTATGCTAGCACATATTGTTTTCTGATCGTAGGAGGCCAAGATTGGTAGAAGGTGGCCTAAAAATGAAGGCACTGAGCTTGAGTTATTTCGTAGAATATTAGGCGCTCTCTTCTCGGTGTGGAGTATAAGGAGGTATTGCGAGGTAGCAAGGCGACGACTGAGTTGCTTGCTTCAGACGGGCAGTAAGTCGGCGACCGCAGCCCTGGGTCCCCCACACACTCAAATATTCACTCTCCTCTTCGTTGTTTCTGACTCTGCTGTCACTCAACCGCCACTTTGTGTGTGCGCGTAAGATTTTAAATGCATCAGGCACTTGTCAGTTCGGTCAAACGAAGCAAGTTACTCTCGTAAGCAGTTCCTCTAATTATCGCACAAACTAGGTACTTTGACCTGATTTTGGGGCTTTGATTCACAGCGGTATGCAAACGTCTTGTGTAAGTGGCTACTAAGGGAGCGAGGTAGCTATGTGTAATTATTCTCCAGGTACAAATCCTGGGTGTGTATATCTAGCTGATATGTACCTATTTACCCAGGTAACAAGGGGATTATAGGCAGGCACCAACAGCGCCAGCCCCGAAGACATCAGGTGGCCATGGAGGGCCAGGCCAAGGGGCTGCATGAAGGGTTGTCACTTCCATGATTCTAGCAAACAAGGGGTCTGATCTCTCAACAGCACTTCACCGAAATTCTCCCAATCCGCATTCTCTTCCGGGGGGTCCCAAGCCGCTCAAATCCCCAATTCCATTGCGACTTCAGCTATTATGGCCACCTGTCATCTCACCTACGTCTCTTTAAACAGCCGCCTCTTCGTCGCTCAGTGTGGCAGTATGACGGCTATCCCGGAGGCCATTGCATGCGACTGTGGCAGTTCCTTCGAGTGCCCTCCAACGTGCGGTGCGGCTAGCAGGCGGCTCAGGGAGGGCCAGGAGCACATCTACGACGCAAAAGATGCGGAGAAGCGCGCCCTCAAGAACATATGGGGCTCGCCCCCCGTCCTGAACTCGGACAAGAGCTGGTATGACGTCTCGAACAGCCACCACACGCCGGGCCACTCGGTAGGGCCAGGTGGTCGCCCTGTTCACCGCGGAGGGCTTTTGGCCGTCGACCCGCGACGAATGAGGCTCGTCAGTCCTCGGCGTCATCGCACAGGGTATGGCGCAGCGGCTCATCCTTATCCAGCTACGCCTAGGCTGTCGCCAACGAAACGCTCGCCCCGGAATTGGTCTACGTCGCCGACCCGGTGACTCAGGTGCTCAAGGTCTATAGCGGCAACGAGGCCAAGTCCCCCAGCCACCGATTCCGAGATAGAGGCGACACAACGGCCACGGTGCACGCCGCAGCCATCAAATTCGCGTTCGCGGGGCCGTGCAGCATCAAGAAGGGGGGACGGCCTTCGATCACCATATGGCGTGGGCATGGCTTGCTCTAAGACAAGGTCGGGGACTCGATACCAGAACCGCGCCTTTTACCACATGGGTGCCTTTATGTTTCGGGGAGTGTACTGATTTTCTCTGAAAGACTAGTCCCGCTAACAAACAAGGTCATTATCAGCAGGGCGTGCCAGAGTCCGATCACGTTAGTACCCAGGAAATCGACGCAGTGGGGATCGAGGCTGAGACCGTAGCCTAGAGCAAAGGCCGCCTAGGGTTGAACTCGGTGGATACCGAGAGCCGTATGGGATCCTCTCGCGGCTGGAGAGATGGCTTGAAAACTCCTTCTAGACGTGTCAAGTGGTCAGTTGCCGAACTCAGGCAAAATTGGAAGGAACGACGGAAAAGGGGTAGATCGGACAAGGGGAAATATGAGGAAATGGAGAGGAACTGCGAGCTTTTACGACATAACCACCAGCTCGGTTAATAGTTATGTTAGGAAGCGTTATCTAAGAGACTCACATAAAAGTGAAATATAAAAAAACTTTCTTTTCCTTAGTTTAATTATATCCCCGCTCTAACATCCCTTCGTCACTTCCTCCAAACTTGTGACATATTTCGCCGAGAGTTACAGTCATGAATTTCCTCTCATAAGCTGATTACTGGGTTGTCACAGCATCAAAGTTAATCATATATATTCTGAAGATATGCTCCGGAGCGTAGTTCCCGACCATTATAAGACGGCCTAGTTTCTAATACTGTAAAATAACTATCTACCAACGGAGCACGCTTAGTCCTCTCCATATTCTAGTAATTAGTGTCTCAGACATCGGTTTCATAGCCCCATCGTCTGGAAGCGGCTCGGCCTTGCATGATCTTTATCTATCTACAGCGAAAAAGGTCAGCTGCCTAGGCTATCATGCTAGGTTAAGATGTAGCAGGTGAGAGCCCCAAACAGGAAGCGGTTTGTGGCAAAATATATAATATGCCTGGTTCCCATTCGTTCTTTCCAGTTGTGGTAATCCGGCTTGGAGCAAGTCACAACTTTGGACTGGCAGTCAGTCAATGTCTCAAGGGACACATGAAATACATGAACCCGACCAAGCTCTGTGTAGAGGAGGGTACGTCACGATATAAATCCTTGATGTGTTAGTTCAAAATGAACGGCCCTAGCAGTATGCTGGATGTCGCCCAGCCTGGATGGTCAGGATGTTTGTATATCAACCCTAAACCATTGGCTTCTCTTAAGTCAAATAATTAATTAGTCCTCCCTCGAAAGAAGCTCCACCACAGTCTAACCTGTGTGAGACTGGAACTTCAGGGTTCACAGCCAGGTGTCGAACCACCTCACAGCCTGCAAGAAAGCCTCCTCCTTGCCGTACTTCTGCCTCGGGTCGGACACGTTCGCCCGGACGGCGAACCCGTGGGAGGTCCCGCCGTAAAGCGAGACTTGGTAGGCGATTCCGGTCTGTCTGAGCAGGGCCTCGATCGCGGCGCGACGCTCGGGCGAAAGCATGCTGTCCGTTTCTGTTTTCCGGGGGACGGAGGTGTCAGTAATAAGTTTAAGGATGGAAAGAGTGGAGGAACAGAAGAGGCAGGGAAAAAGAGGGGGTGCAGAAGGGAAAAGAAGCGGGGGAAAGGAAGAAAAGGAAAGTCGTTAAAATCGTTAAAACTCACCAGCAGCAGCCACACTCGCCGGCTTTACCGTCGCATTAATCTCCCCATCCTCGAGCAGGGACGGGTGCGCGGCAAAAGTAGCGTCGAGCCCCTTCCCCGCAGCGGCGAAGCGGAACGAGTACCTCCCGCCGAAGCAGTACCCGACCGCGCCGACCCTCTTGGCGCCCAGCTTCTCCCGCGCGAACCTGATGGCGGTCGCGACCTTTGGGTCTGTCGCTGTCACGTTGTTGCGCGCCAGGAACTCGGTCGTGTTAAAGCCGGGCACGTTGATGTCGCCTGGCGCGGGGGACCCGTTGAACAGGTCCGGGGCTATCGTCAGGTAGCCTGCGCGGGCGAACGAATCGGCCAGCCTGTTTTGTTTTGTCGTTGCGTGGAGGTGTCACGTAGATGGGGTCAGTGGCAGGGTCGGGGTTTGCAGTGGGGGGTTTATTTTTATTTCTCATCCATGTTTCCACGGGTTGTTGTTGTGGGGGCTGGATCCCACTGGAGCGAGCTTACAGCTTGTTTTGCGGCAGTTGGATGCCTGCAAGTGTCGGTAAAATGCAGTTAGCTTTCGCTCTCGCTTTCAATGTGTCCCCTTTTCAATAGTTCCACCCGCGGTCCAGGTCAAAGGTTCTGATTGATGGAATTAGAACATCCATACCGAAGACATCCGTGATGTAGAGAACCGCTTTGTCTGCCTTTTTACCCGCCGGCTCAGAGACGTAGATGTTGACTAGAAACAGTGGGATGGCACGTCGTCAGCTTTTTCGGTTTGGATCATTCTCCTTTGGATCAGATGGGGAGTGCCCACGTACGGCCTTCGTAGACTTGCTCCTTCCCTACAGGCGTGCCAACGTGCTTCACCACTGACACGTCTGCAACTGGGCAGTCTCCGTCGTGCTTGGAGCGGAAGCTACCAGCATCTACGCCGAGGCTGGAGAAAGCGACCGCTGATGTGATGTGTGAAAGCTTCATGGCTCGTCGCGCTATTAAAGGGGGATACGGTATGGTATATATGACAAGACGCAGGCGCAAGAAGCTCAGGGGCTCAAAAACGGCAGGCGAGTGCGACGAAGGGGGGATGGACAAAGGCGAGCAGGATAAGCGGCTGCTGGTCCAGGAGTTGAGCAGGCACTGGGAATCTGGAACGACGCTGAGCTTTATACTCGAGTCTTGAGTTGGACGCGATGCTCCTCAAGGTTCCGTCCCTCTCGGTATTATCGGTCTGGTATTACCGGTCTACTTGTCTATTATTGATCTGATTACCAAGTCCGAGGACCCCGCAGAACTCGACATTGCGACCTCGTTGCGTCGTTTTCTCATCGAGGTTTACTGTGGTGGCCTTGATCGCTGCACACACGGCAGTTAGCAACACCTGCCGTGTTCACACTGATGCGAGAAGGTGGGGAAAGCGCCTTCCGAGCGATCCAGCCAGCGCCCGCCGAATGCTACCTCCCAGCCGGCTGGACCCCTGGCGCCCGGCGGAAATTGGCATCGAACTTTATGAACCCCAGCAAGAAATCGGTGAGGAGTTAACATATGAACTAAAGTCCGGTGAAGCCCAGCGAGATGACAAACCGCTAGGAAGGAGGGGGCAAACAAGTAGCTTTTGCACCACTAGATCCTAGGGTAGGTAAGTATGATCACCGGCTTAATAAGTAAAGTCATTTGAGTTACACGCCTACCTAGGTAGGTAGGCCCTTGTCACAATTCCTCCAGGATATAAGACTTCGGCTATCCATGTTGAGTCAAAATGTCGAAGTTCATCATATTTTCCCGACTCCGAGACGGGCCAAGAAAGCTGGCCGAATACCGCGTGGTGTTGGCGGAACTGCAATGTATTCCATCGAGCAGAAGGTGGGATTCCGGTTACGATTTCGAATAGCACACGCCGACTCTTCAAAAATTCAAGCCCCCAAAGCATTCCTCTGGGTCGAGGCTTCCACCCATTGTCAGTTCAGTGTAGGAACTTTGTGCGTATGATCAAATTCATCAAGAATCTCTCCGCTGTAGGAACAACATGATTGTTGGAGCCCTTCTCGGACACACGTCCTCTCACACGACGACTTACGTCTTGTCCGACGGGAGGAACGAAGACGGCAGATCAAAAGGCCACAGCTGCTCCGCTGTTTCCGGTGAGGAAGCAGTCTGACCTCCACGCCCGCCAGCGGTTCTGGCTGCATCCTCCATGACGACGACGTCGGCCCTGAACTTCTCATACTCGTCCACGAACCGCTCCATGGCAGCCCGCCAGCCCGACGCCGGCACCCAGCCGCCGGCACGGCGCGGGTCGCAGCACGCCCTCTCCACCGCCGCCCTCGCGCGCCGGACGCGCTCGAGGCTCCGCAGGTTCGCCGCGTGGTCGACGGACGAGAGCGCCCCGTCCTCGGAGAGGCTGAAGGGGCACTTCGCTGACGGGTCGAGCCGGGCCCAGCCCTCCGACAGGGCGCAGAGTAGCTCCCTCGTGGCTGTCGCGCCGGCTGTGCCGACGGCGTAGCCTTCCCGCAGGACCCTGCGGATCAGCGGGTCCGGCGCGGCGGGCTGCGTCGTCTTGGGGAGCTGGGAGGCGAGGCTGGTGCGCCATGGGTGCAGTGCGGCCGCCGAGTCCATCGGCTCCTCGATGAGTCGGTATCTCTGAGCTTCGGGGTCGGGCCGCCCTAGATTTTCCTTGAGCTGGGGGATGTTGTTCTTTGTCATGAGATGCCAGACGAGCTCTGTTGGGATATTGCCGGAGAAGGGCTCGTCTAAATCTAGCTCGTTATCCTCCATGAACAGCGGGTCGACGACGGCCCTCCCGGTGTTCCAGTGAAGGAACCCTGTGATCTGGGTTGGGTCGTCGGCTGAGACGTAGACGTTTGTGGGGTCTAGATCCGGACAGGAGATGCAGGCTTCACCCGAGTACCTCACCCGGGTTTTCCGGGAAATCTGCTTGGTGGCGGATTTCATCATATCCAGGAGGCGTAACTTCTCCTCGACTGTGCCGACATGCCGGGGTGTACCCGGTGCTGTCTCAGTAGGCACTAGGTACCTGCCGAGGTCGAATAGGCCGTCGATAAATGCCTCTATAGTGGTCCCTGCTCGCAGGCTTCCCTGTTAGTTCGGGTGCGGGTTCATTCATCGCTTTGGAGGGTAGCATGGGCAGAGAGAAAGGACATGGTCAAGAGTGGATCAGCAGGCAGCACTTACATGGCCCATGGTCAGGCCTCTCCCGCAGCAAAGAAGGCTTCCGGGCTCCTGAACAATGTTCCCTGAACACAGCATCGACGCGATACTCGTCCCGATAGCGAAGACTGAGGCTAGGTCCAAGGACGAAGGGGCTTGAGAGGGGAATTATGGTTTCAGGGCGGAGATGGGCAGTCTCGTAATAAATACTGCCATATGCGGGAAGCTTTAGATTGAAGAGCTCTCCCAGCATTCTGGCGGCAGACCCGATGAATCCTAGCCGCTCCTTGTTGCTCATCTCGTGCCACTTGAGGTCGAGTCGCACGCCTTCAGGCTCCTGGCTGATGATGTACTCGGTCCTCAGGGCGTTCAGTGGGTTATCATCCCAATCTAGGATTTGGGGAACCGGGATGGAAGTATTCTTGCTAACTGTAGCCCGTTAGTTCACGAGAAGTCGCCATGGGAAAAGGGGGGCGCTGTGGTAAATGGCGGATATGGGCCTGCCACACTGCACACTGGCATCACCAGGCTTCACTCACTGAATGCCATTGTGGCCACCTCCGAGTTAGTGACCATGCGAGCGTGGCCAGCCATGGGGAAGGGGACGTGGGCCACGAGGCTGGAGCCATCGTCGAGCTGAAATGAGAACTGACGGGTCAGGTCGGAATCCGATTTCTCACAGCGAACCACCTGTTTGGCGGCTGGGCGGCAGGCAATGACCTTTTGGCATAGGCCGTCAAAGTCGAAACTGAGATGCCTGGCCCTCTGCTGGGCTGCGTCGTTGAGGAGCCAGCGTCCATCGGTGTGGGAGTAAGGATCGAACGCGGTGGTGAAAGGGCGTTGCTGATGGTGTTTGAGGTGGTCGTGTTTGTGGTCGAGGGGATCAGTACCCCGGACGCTCCTTGAGCTCGCTGTCATGGCGGCTCTATATCCTCTGGTGCCTTTGGTGCACAACGAGCCTGCGGAAGGTCGAAGGACTCGGCCCAAAGCGATGCACGACGACAAAGATTGAGGTTGGAGGCGGGCGATGAAGTGCCTCATCGTGAGGCAACAAGATCGAACCTCTGGTTGTTCTAGCGCGAGGCCGTGCTGGAAGTCTCGCGGTCAACGAGGTGGGAACTGACTGGAACCAAGTACAGGGGCCAAACGCTGGACGCTTGCCCAGCCCCACCACCGTGCCACCGCGCCAGTTCCGGTTCCAGAACTCACCGACACCAACAGTCTGTGGAGTATTATGTATTCAATTGAAAGGATAACATGAACTGTATATAACGAGCTTGAATGTATCTACCACTTGCTTTAAGCTAATGGTAGGTGCCATTGGAGAAAGGGGTAGGCAATACCAAACTGTTGGGCTGTGGTGCTTCTTCAGCTCCTGAAGCTCCCCTGATCCCCTGCTTCCCTGCTAACCTGCCCCCCCTGCACTGCTCCCCTGCTTGCAGCTTGCCAGTGGAACATCAAACGCTCTTGGCACCCCGAATGTCTGAGTCGTTCAGAAAGATAAAAAAGCTGCCGTGAGAAAATCTTTCTCCTGGCCTTCGAGAGAGAGAGAACTTTTCAGAACCTGCAGACGCGACAACAGTAATAGAATACGAGAGCACCAAAAGCCAACACTAGCAAGCAGCATCATGGGATCCGGGTGCTGCGCCGGAGACGTCGGCGACGACAACGTCGGGCGGTGTGACGGTCCGTCATCAGGCGGAGTTGAGCTCCGAACGGCGGGCCTTGAGGAGGGAGATGGAGAGGGAGAGGGAGGAGTTGCGGTGGAAGACTGCTGCACCGCGGATGACGACGGCTGCGACGACCAGACCTGCTGCGAGGCGGACAAGAGCGAGACCGGGTCGGTTTGCGAGTCCATGAAGACGATTGAGTGCTGCAACTCCCGCGAGGAGCATTGCGACGGTCAGTTTCTACGCACCTACTTTCCCGTCCCCCGCACACTTCCACAGTGGTGAGAGGAACATGTTATGCATCTAGTTTGGTAGGCTAGCTCTCTGACCCATTGCGTCCGACATATCACTTCGGAACCGAGCCACGGCCAAACAGAGAAGTGCATCATTGCGGCCGCAGCAGCGGAGTGCGAGAAGACTTGCGATAGCGACTCTAAACATGATGGTATGTGTTACCTCTTCTATGGAGAGACGCAGGAGCCGTTTGGCCTTCCTTTTTGTTTCGTCTAGGGATTTCGAAATTCTATTCTCACACAGTCATGTACAGCCGACAGTGGGCACATGCACTTCCACGACGACGATGGCCACCACCCGGCCTCAGCGTGCAGCACCCATCTCAGCAAGGCCTTCGAGCAGTACAGCGCCTATCTGGAGACGGCCCGGTGCATCTGCCGCGCCATCTTGGACCGGGGCCTCCCTGCTGCGTCCTGCTGTGGCGAGAAGCAGCAGCAGCAGCAGCAGCAGCAGAAGCAGAAGGAGCAGAAACAACAGCGCGGGGTCCAGGCGCCTGCCTCAGCTACTCATGGCCATTCTCGCGCCGGCCACCACCACCATCACCACCATCATGACGATCATGGACACCACGAGCCGACCGAGGCCGATACGACGGCTCACGGGCTGGGGAAGCACGGCAACGGTGGGCACCACCACCACCACGGGATGAAGCAGCGCCGTAAGAAACAGGACCTCGGCGTTGTCGTGCAGGCCGTCGGCGTCGACAAGGACAGCGACCGGCAGCAACAGCCGGACAGGAAGTCCCTGGACAGCTGCTGTGGCGGCGGCGGCGTTGGTCATCCGGACCCGGACGTCGACCAGGCTACCAAGGGCCCCAGCCACGGCAAGGACAAGGACAAGGACAAGGACAAGACCAAGGACAAGTATAACGACGTGGAGAGGCACGCCGGCGCGGAGCAGATCCGCCTCGCCGTGGAGGGGATGACGTGCTCCGGCTGCGGGAGCAAGCTCGAGCGCGCGCTGAGGGCCGCGCCGGGCGTCGTGGGCGTCAGGGTCAACTTCGTCATGGGCAGCGCCGAGTTCGGCCTCGTCCTCCCAGCCGGCGGGTCCGGTGGTGCCGCTGAGGCGGATGCGGCGGCGGACGAGGTCGCACGCGCCGCCGAGCACGCCACTGGGTTCAAGTGCAGCGTCGTCGCCAGCGGCGCGGGCCGGCTGCAGCACCTCGACTTCCTGGCCTCCGCCGTCGGGGACCGCCTCAAGCGACTGACGGACCTGCCGGTCGAGGGGATGACCCGCGTCGAGGTGCTGGACCGGAAGACGGTCCGCGTGACCTACGACCCGGCCGTGATCGGGGCTCGTACCCTGCACTCCCGCATGATGGAGGACGGCTTGCTCCTCGCATCGTCATCACCATCGTCGTCGTCGTCGTCGTCGTCGTCTTCATCGTCGTCGCCGGGCGGCGGTGGCGTTGACGCCTCTGCCGCCACCGGCTGGGGACTCGCCCCGCCGAGGGACGACTCCTCCGTCTCGAACGGGCGGAGGCGTCTCATCGACCAGCTGGCCAAGACGGTCCTCTCGGCCGTGCTGACCATCCCCGTGGCGGTGCTCGCCTTCGGTGCGGAGACGGCGGCGGCGCGCGACGTCGACGACCACACGCGCGCCATCGTCTCGCTCGTGTTGGCCACGCTGGTGCAGGCCGTGGCCGTGCCGGACTTCTACCTCCCCGCGGTCGGAGCGCTGGTCCGCACCGGCGCCGTCGAGATGGACATGCTCGTTGTGGTCAGCATCACGGCCGCCTACGGCTACTCCCTCGTCGCTTTCAGCTTCCGCATGGCCGGCCGCCCCCTCGACACCCCGGAGCTGTTCGAGACCAGCACCCTGCTCGTCACCCTCGTGCTGCTCGGCCGGCTCGTCGCCGCCTTTGCGCGCATCCGCGCCGTCGAGGCCGTCTCGCTGCGCTCCCTGCAGGCCGGGGTCGCCGTCCTTGTCGTCGCCGATCAGAGAGGCGGCGCGGGCGGCGAGCTCGAGATCGACGCCCGCCTGCTCCAGTACGGGGACCGGTTCAGGGTCCGGCCGCACTCGACCGTGCCGACCGACGGGGTCATCGTCGGCGGCTCGAGCGAAGTGGACGAGTCTATGCTGACGGGCGAGTCGGTGCCCGTCCACAAGAAGCCTGGGGACGTCGTCGTGGCGGGGACCGTCAACGGCGACGGCACGCTCGTCGCCAGGCTCACCCGCCTCCCAGGGCGCAACACGGTCACCGACATCGCCCGGCTGGTCGAGGAGGCGGCCAACCTGAAGCCAAGGGTGCAGGAGATGGCGGACCGGGTGGCCGGCTGGTTCGTCCCCGTGGTGGGGTCCATCGCCGTCGTGGTGGCCGTCGTCTGGGTCGTCGTCGGCCTCAAGCTCCGGTCCTCCCCGGCCGACCGCGCCGTCGCCGACGCCGTCACCTACGCCGTCGCCGTCCTGGCCGTGTCCTGCCCCTGCACCCTCGGCCTTGCCGTCCCCATGGTGCTCGTCGTCGCCGGCGGCATCGCGGCCCGCGGCGGCGTCGTCATCAAGTCGGCCCAGTGCACCGAGCGGGCTCGCAACGTCACCGACGTCGTCTTCGACAAGACGGGCACGCTGACCGAGAGCGGGATGGACGTCTCGGTGGCTCACTACCCGGCCGCGTCCCCGCTTGGCAAGGAGAGTCGGGAGGCTGTGCTTGTCGCCAGGGCTCTCACTGTCGGCAACAAGCACCCCGTCTCTGCCGCCGTCGCCAAGAATCTCGAGAATGAGGAGGGCGCCGCTGTGATGGCTGGGACCATGGAGTCGTCGCTCCAGGACGTCCGTGTGATCCCCGGCTCCGGGGTCGAGGCCACCTATAATGGGATTCCCGTCCGTGCCGGAAACCCACAGTGGACCGGCACCACCTCGGACCCCACCGTCACTCGCCTCCAGGACGCAGGCATGACCATCCTTGTCGTCACGTACGGCTCCGCCCCCACCCCCGCCGCCGTCTTTGGTCTTCGTGCCCGGCTCCGCCCTGAAGCCGCCAGGGTGGTGGCCCAGCTGAAGTCCCGTGGCATCGCCGTTCACCTTGTGTCTGGGGACCAGCGGCGCGCTGTCGAAATCGTCGCCGCCGAAGTCGGGATCCCCGCGTCCCAGGTCGCATATCAACGGACCCCGGCTCAGAAGCAGGAATATGTCGCCGCGCTCATGGCTGCTGATGTTGCTGCTGCTGCCGCCCCTGGCGACGGACCGCTCGCCCCCATCCACTTCAACAGCAAGAAGACGAGGAAGCCCGTCGTCATGTTCGTCGGCGACGGCACCAACGACGCCGTAGCCGTCGCCCAGGCCGACGTTGGAGTGCAGCTCGCCGCCTCCGCCGCCACCGCCGCCGTCAAGAGCGACGACGTCACCCGCGGCGCCGCCGATGTCGTCCTGCTCTCCGGCCTCGGCGGGGTCATCTTCCTGCTCGACGTGAGCGCCTCCGCCTTCCGCCGCGTCGTCTTCAACTTCGCCTGGTCCGCCGTCTACAACGTCCTGGCCGTCCTCCTCGCTGCCGGCGCCTTCGTCCACGTCCGCATCCCGCCCGCCTACGCCGGCCTCGGCGAGATCGTGAGCGTCCTGCCCGTCGTCCTCGCCGCCGTCTCCATGCTCTTCACCAAGATCCGGACCGACGAGGTGTAGGGCGTCGAGCTGGGGGCCCGGGGGGACTTTGACCAGACCGTCCGAGTCGGGGTCTCTCTCGTCCTCCTGTCCTAGGCCTGGCTGACGTTCAACACTTGCCGGGTCTGAGGGCATGTGGGATCGGACTAGTAGATCTTTGGCGGCTGGGCGCTGGTGTGGATGCGGATGTGATAGAAAAAGTTAGAGGCAGTTCAACACCCGCCTGGGACGGCTACTAAAATCTGAGCGTGTGGGGTTGGGCATGTAGGCGGCAGCGAGACCCTTTTCCTTTTGGACAGTGATGGTGGGTTGTCCGTGCTGACTTTACCTTCGTTTTTTTTCTTCTTTTCGACGCTGAAGTCCTCCTTCGTTGTCAACTAGCCCGTCTTATATCTGAGTCGGAATAGGGTCCCATGAAGGAGGAAAGGGGACTTTAACTAAATTAGAAAACAAGCACTTTTATTGCGCCGTGGCAAGACCGCTGCTCGTGCCTACCCAAACCTGTCCTACATTATCGCATCGCTGTTGCCCTGTGAGGAGAATGTCCCTGGGTTGACTTCCTGCTCCGTGTGCATTTCCATTATGTGCTGTGTCGCCAAACCAACACAGGAACGAATATCGCATGGTCAAATCGGAGCGTCATTACCATTACTACACTTCTCAAAATTGAGTCCAAGGAGCGACGCATGGTGCTACTAATGAACCCGTCTGGTGAGGGAAAACTGAAAGCAAGGCCGGATATCATTAGGACTGGCAGTCTGTGGGAACAGGCGTGTAAATAATAATGCCTTTAACATAGGCCTCTGTCTATTCGTATTTCTTGTTTGGAAGTCTATCTATCACACAAGTTCCAGACAGTCTCTCCAGCACCAGTATCTCTTCCTCCTGCTGTACCATCCCAAGGAAAACCGAGTGCAGTCTGTACTGCCCCGAGGCTCTCCAGTCCTCGGGGCGACGACGCATTATCTTCATTTTCGTGGCCAGTCCGAGATACAGTCCAGATGGGAAACGACCATTAACCATCGCAAAGAAAAAAGCAGGGGGTATGTCTGTCAAAGCCCTGCGAACAGACCAGGTAGGAAGGAAACCAAATGCATAATTTTCGTGCAGCCGCAAGTCATCAAGAAACATTATCGTGCAGAGATCAACAAATGGGAGAAAGGAACCATTTTTTGGGTCCCGCTTTTCTTTTTCTTTTTTTCTTTTTTTCTGGTAGGCGATGCGCGAGTTTAGTCGTCCTCGTCGCTGAAGACCTCCTCACCGCGCTTCCTCCTAGCCATCCGATCTGTAGGTGACATGTCAGCATGCTGTTTCTACGATGGGGGTCTGGGGCGCCAAGAGCTGGAATAGGTGTAGATGGTCGTAGTGGCATGCAGTTGGACTTACCCTTCTTCTTCTTCCGGGCCTCGGAGCTGGTCAGCTTGGACTTCTTCTTGGTTGACAGAATCTTGTTGCCCATAGCATCGAATTTCTCCTCCTCGGCATCGTCATCGCCCTTGAGACGAGGACCAGAGCCCTGGCCCTGCACCCAGTTGTGGCCTGAGGGAGTCATCTTTCCGTCGACGACAGCCCAGACTTCCTCGGTCAGGTCCTTGGTGAACTCAGAAGAGTGCGTGATGATGATGACACCACCCTCGAACTTCTTCAGCGCCTTGGACAGCGCACCGAGAGAGTCACGGTCCAGGTAGTTGGTCGGCTCGTCCAGCACGATCAGGTGCGGGCGCTGCCACGAGCAAGCGGCGAGCACAACTTTGACACGCTGGCCACCAGACAGACCTCGCATGCGCGAGTGAGACACAAGCTCAGCGTCGAGGCCGAAGTTGGCACAGTGCACCTCAATCTCTTTGCGGACCAGAGGGCGGAACTGACCAGACGCCAGCGCCTCCTTCATGTCGACCTCGGCAACCATCTTCTGGTGAGAAGCCAGAAGCTCGGAGCGAGGGAGCCAGGCGTTGTCAGCCGACATCATGGGGACCCAGCGCTCGTTCTTCATGCCAACATTCTCGCCAAGGGCGAACGAACACTCGTACTCATACGAGTTCTTGAACTTTCTCCGCGAAGAAATGCTGATGACGCGACGCTGGGTGCCCTCGACCTTGAAGACCTTGTCCATGGCCTTCTCATCCGCCTCCGTGATGATCTTGTTGGCGCGGTCCATTGTCTCACGATCCTCACCAGTCTGGAATCGCCACTGGATGTACTCCGAGGGGGTCTTGTCCAGATGGTTGTCGATGTGGGCGAAGGCGTGCTGCTTGATATAGGCGATGCGGATGTTCTCGTGCTGGTAGATCTCACCGGCGGTGGGGATGAGCTCACCAGTGAGCACATTGATCAGGGTCGACTTGCCGGCACCATTGGGGCCAATGACGGCAATACGAGAGCCAAGCGAGCACTGGAAAGTGATGTCGCTGATCTGGGGCTTGGAGGTACCAGGGTACTGGAAGTCCATCTTGGTGGCACGCAGAATGGCCTTGGCCTTCGTCTTGACACCCTCCAGGAAGCCAGGCTCGGGGAAGCTGAACTCGATCTCCGAGGCGCCAAGCTCGTAGTACGACCTGGCAGACGGGCACTTCTTGACGAACTCGCGGAGGTTACCCCGGTAGCGCCTGAGCTTGAAGCGCTCATAGTGAACGATGTGCTGGCAGACATTGTCGAGGAAGCTAGAGTCGTGCGAGACGATGATAGAAGTGCAGGGGGAGTTCATCAGGTAGTCCTCGAGCCATTTGACGTTCTTCACGTCCAAGTGATTGGTGGGCTCGTCGAGAAGTAGGATATCAGGGGCCTCGAAGACGGCACGGCAAAGAGCCAGCTTCATCTTCCAGCCACCCGAGAGGGCCGTGATCTCGCCGGCAATCATCGACTCTGAGAAGCCAAACTCGCCCAGCTGCTTCTCGACATCAGCCCTCGTAACGGCTACGCCGGCCTCCTCGAGCTTCTTCATCGTCCAATCGATTGTGGTCATCTCCGTGTCAGCCGAGTCCAGGTCGTGCTCAACGAAGACGGTCTTGACCTCGCTCTGCTTAGGGAAGCCCTCAACCTGCTCATTATTGATGGCACGCATGAGCGTCGACTTTCCGGAACCGTTGGGGCCGCAGAGACCATAGCGCTGACCACGCTTGAGGCGAAGATGGGTCTGGTTCAGCAGGATCTTGGCACCGTAAGCGAGCGAGAAAGTGCAGTTGCACAGGTCCTCACCCTCCTCGTCGTCCTCCTCAGCCTCGTCCTCGGCCTCGAGACCGGGGGAAGCCTTCTTGCGAAGGGAGTCAACGACGGCTTGGGACTCGGCGTCGCCCACCAGGACAGTGACATAGGGCTTCAGAGCCTCAGCCCAGGTAGCAGACTCCGTCTCCTTCTCGTCGACAAGCTGACCGGCGATGGCAGCGATGTACTCGAGAACAGGTGTGAACTTGTCACCAGTCACTGCCTTCTTGGAAGAAAGAACCTCCTTCACGTGAGCAATAACGATCGAGATGTCACCGTCGTGGCGGGCCTCAGGGACCTTGCCATCCTTGACATCGCCAACCCGGATGAGGGTGTCGAGGGCTTGCCTCGTCTTCTCACGGGCCTCGGGGTCGGCCATGTTCTCAAAGTTCTTCTCCAGGTTAGGCATAAGCCTGGGCAGGAAGGCGGCGACAATATTGGGGTCGTCGACGAGCTTGCACATGTTGTCGACGATGACAGCCGCCTTCCGCTTGATAGCAGTGTCCCGCTCCTGGAGGCCACGCTCCAGAAGGGGAACCATGAGGGCCAGGGTGGGCTCCGTAACCTCAGTGACGAAAGTAGTAGCACCGAGCAGGTGAACAGTCTCAGGGACGAACTCGGGCTTGGCGATACACTTGATCACCTCGGGGATGAAACGCTCGATATCCTTGTTGACAATCAGGCCGCAAATCTTCTCCATGGTCTTGTAGGCGCGGTCCTTGACCTCCTTCTTGGTGTCCCACATGGCGTCGCTGACGACGGGAATCAGCTCAGGCACCAGCAGAGCGACCTGGGCGGGAGAGGTCCGGACAAGGATGTCGATGAATTCCAGGACCGAGATCTTCTCGGGCCACTTCTGAGCGGTTTTCAAGGAGGTGACCAGAGGGGGAAGGGCAGCTTTCACGGCGTTGGGCGTAATCGCCTCCGCGATCGCAGCAGATGCAGCAAGAGCGGCATTCTTGACTGCCGTGATCTTGTCGCCGGCAGCGGCGAAAACGTTGGGGAGAAGGACAACAAGGTAAGGCTCGACATGAGCAGAAACTTCCGAGTGCTGTGCGATGAATTGGATCGCAACCAGGGCCTTCTCGCGGGCGCTGGCATCCTTCTTGTTGGCCAGCTGCTTCTTCAGAGCTTCGATAGTCCTGTAAAGGTTCAAAAAAAATTACAATTTGTTAGCAAAAGTGAGCGCCGAGTGCCGCCTTCAATTTTGCCCCCAAGTGTTGTGCTCAAATTCACGTGTGGGCAAATCAGTGTGGGGAGTCGCGGCGGGCCAAATTGGCCTTCAGTTCGCTTGTGAAGGGAGGGTTTCGGCCAATCAAATATTGCCACCCGGAAGAAAATTCCCTGGGTGGTCCAAATTTGTGCTCTGGGAGGCGCTGCTGCAAGGAAACAGGGCGGCTGTGCAGCCGGAAGTGAAATGTGCAGGCGCTGGATGTAGTGAAGGTGGGGGTGTGGAATTTGGGGCGGTCAGGTGGAATCACAGGTTTAGGGCTTACTTGATGGGAGTGTCAAGATCCTCGATGCGACCGTTGATGAAGGACGCGAGAGCAGAGGAAGCCTCCTTAACAGCGCCAGCATCTTTAGAAACGGTGAGCTTCTGCATCAGCTCATCCAGAAACTTCAGAGACTTCGCATTTTCGGCGGCGGTTTGGGCGTCCATTGTGGCGGGCATTTATGTGGTGATTGTAGAAGAGGCTGAGGGGTCTATTGTCGAAATCGTGGGACAAAAGAATATCGAGTCAAATGACTATGATGAGTCTATCGTGGTGATCTATGGTCTATCGTGGGTATCGAAAAAACCGTTGTCAAGAGGCCCGCAGAAACCGAATTCGATAGAAGGTCGAATTTCTCCCTGCTCTATAGTGGCGGCGAAGCTGGGCCTCGGGAAGGAAGAGCTCAGCGAGAAGAAAACCAGAACAGAAACTTCTTCACAGAAGTAATGACTGAGGGGAGATTTGTCCTGAGAAGGGAAGCCCAAGACGAGGAAAAGAAAAAAGAAGGCGAAAAAAGAAGACAGATGGAGATGGGGTAGAAAAGGGAGACTGAAGAGGGACGAGGCAGGACGGCGTATCTTTTAAAAGGGAGACCAGGAAGACAGGAGGGAGGAATTCCGAAAACTTTTTAGTGGGGCCCTGATATGCCCCTCCATTGATTGGCCCACAGGCGAACACCTTCGACTCAGACGGACTAGGATTGCGCTTATCTGGTCTATCAGACACTTTGTCCCATGCCAAATTTGGCACTTACAGGGCATGTCCCAGAGGGCGGTGAAGCCGCAAAAGCGGGAGCGAGCAGACCGCAGGAAAAATTTTCTGCGCCTTTCCAAGGTTCAGTTTCACGGCGGTTACCCCCCCACCCCCCACCCCTCAACATATGGATAGACTTGACAGGGTGGATCGCTTCAGACCCTCCACAGCTTGCTTGCCCCAGATCAATTTGCCATCTCCAGCTGTGGGAGCACCCCATTTTTACCTATCAAGGACTATTCATCTCGAGAGTCGCCTCAGGGGCGACATGGAACTGGCAACTACACGTGTAGCACCTACCAGTCCCATAGTCGGACTGCCCTACTTAGAGTCCTGATAGCGATTGTTTGGAGGCGTCGTCCAATGGCAGGATTTCGCACCGCCCACACCCAAGAACACCAGCAACAAGGTGGCACAGCCATTATCGAATGCTCCTCCGCACTATCAACGGCAATTCACACAACGCATTAGAGAGGGAGCGCAAGAGCCCGTCGTCCAGAGCGACATTATCAAAGGTGACAATTACCTTCCCCAGCCTGACTCATCGAGACTCCCCGACCACCATCAGATTGTACACCGTTCGAACGGAAAATGAAGTTACCCAGGCCTGCGACCCTAAGTACCTACCTAGTTATCTAGTTCGTTTTTACTGCGTACACTACGGAGTGAGACCTGAAATTTGTTGGTATCATTGTCAATCGATTCCATAGGTAGAAAGATACCTATTGCTAGTACTCCCCCGGACTTCCATGCTTGGTTCTAAGCGGTATGGATGGAGAACACACAGGCTGGCCAGGTCGTAATAAGCCCCAGATTTCCATCTATGATTATCTGCGTACAGGAAGAAGTAAGACGGTGTAACCCGTAGTCAATGTCAGGCAGCTGTGCCCTGACTTGCATGGTGATTCAGGCCCCTGACCATCAGGTCGCGGATTGGTTTGCGGCAAACTGACAAAGCCTCAATCACTGCTTCGCCACTATTCAGGGGTACCTTTCTGCCCCATTTCCCAATCCCCCCTTGGCTTCTTTCTCCCTTTCCCTGCCACGCTCGGAAACAGGTTCCTTTGGTGGGAATGGCAGCTATGCGGAATGCCAAAAAGAGTGCTTCTGTCATCTAGATGATCCACGTCTGGCGCGAGCCTGCTATTTCCGTCTGCCTCTTCATTGCGAGGGTTTCTGCTTTAGTAGGAGACCTGGATATCTGCAGCCTGGCCAGTCGGAGCGGCTCTCCATCCCACGGGCTGCCCGTCGTGCCCGATATATTCATCCACATCCCACCAGAGGTCCCGCTTTACATTACATAGTCCAGGTTAGGGGCTTGCCCCTTACGGAAATCCCGCCCTACCTTGGCTTTGGCATTTAACATATCCAGGCGGCCAGAACCTTTTGAGTTGGCTGGGAGGAAAGCTCGGAACTGTGGTTTCGCGTCTTCGACCAAAAACCACCGTACCGCCGCCATCAAGTAGCTTGCATGGATACTAGAAGCTTGAGCGTGGCCAAGTCTACTTTGCTAGGTTTGGTGGCCGCTCTGGCGGCGGCCTGTTTCGTCTCCCAGTTCAGCCAATCTTCTAGATGCAGCTTATTTTGGAGTCGCCGCAGGCACCTGAATTGGCTTGGTGGGGGTGGTCAGCGCCATCTACGCAGTACAATAGGTACCGACGGACGGCCAGACGATCCGCAGACAAGACAAGGCCTACTAGTACAGGACATGCGGGTAGGCAATAGCGCAATGCAAAGAATCATACCCGTCCGTCGTGTCGTTGATTTACACCGCCTCTTCTTATCCGCAACCTGGGGAAATGTTGCATTCCCCGCCCAGTGTTGGGCAGAGAAATCGTGGGGTCCCCAATCGTTGGCTACCTAGGTAGGTAAGGGGGAAAAAATCTTCGCTAAAGACCCCGGAAGCGACTTGATGTCTGTGTGCAGAGGCAAGGAAGTTCCTTTGCGGACTGTCTCTCGGTAACACGTGTTGTCTCAGGTGACCGAGGTCTTTTCTAGCAGTCACGTTTCCGACAAGTGTCTTCAGGTTGCTACAATATTCCGCCGCAACACACCTCCTTGGAAAGGTTCATCGAACCCCGTCAGTAGATACTCGGATCATCAGCGAGCTTGAAGAGGTCGTTCCATTTGTCCACCTGCGTTATTCCCCGTTGGTGTCGCAGATGTGCCCCTGAATTAGGATAGAACAAGGGTCAAGCGGTCCAGGGGCTCCAGCTCGCAGCTCGGAACTAGTCATGGTATTCCGGCAGGGTTCTGATCTTTCAGCTCCAGTCAAGTGCGCGTCAGCTGTCTTTGTTTGGTGTGCTTCCTACCTTGCACCTTCCGGTGCAGCGAATCCATAGCAACCCCACGTGGTCCTTCAAACAACACCGGCGACGCAGGATGCGGAGATGGCCGAGATCGGGCACGGGAGAGTGCATCTTGATGACCACGCAAAGCGCCCCGCCCGAAGCGTCCCAATTTCCTAATATCAGAGATCAACCAGTGAATCACTCACTCTTTCCTGAGCCCCTATCTGCGTTTGTCTTTTCTAATTATCTAACCCATCTCTTGTTCTGATCGGCGGCCAGTTCTCTGTCGTGAACTTGTGATGTCGAGCGGTACGCTTCGGGTTGACGGCAACCGAGTTGTCGATGGCGACGGCCAGCGTGTCATCCTCCGCGGGGCTGGCCTTGGTGGCTGGATGAACATGGAGAACTTCATCACCGGATACCCTGGTGCGAATTCCCCTCTGACGGATAATCACGCCATATGGAGGACCGTGTCGTGAAGTGGAGGGTCTGACAGGCCACAGGTCATGAACGCCAGCATCGGGAGGCCTTGCTCAAGGTGCTTGGGCCGGAGAAATATGACTTCTTCTTCGACAAGTTTCTCGAATGTGCGCTTTTCCCTTCTAGCATGCGGGGTTGGCGTTGCTGTGTGGTATATAAGAGAGGCATGGTCTGAACCGATGTATTAGATTTCTTCACCGAGGCCGACGCGAAGTTCTTCTCATCCCTCGGGCTCAACTGCATCCGCATACCTTTCAACTACCGTCATTTTGAGGATGACATGAACCCTCGAATGTTGAAGACATGTGGTTTCAAGCATTTGGATCGCGTGATCGAGATCGTTCGTCCCCTGGCTTCGTTTCCATCCCCACCGTCTCTCCCGGGCTGACTTGTTCCCTCCTCATCAAGTGTGCCAAGTATAGCATATACACAATCCTAGACATGCACACCCTCCCTGGTGGCCAGAACCCGGACTGGCACTCCGACAACATCTCGGCCTACCCCGCGTTCTGGGATTTCAAGGACTTCCAAGACCGCACCGTATGGCTGTGGGAAGAGCTCGCACGCCATTACAGGGGAAACCCCTGGGTGGCGGGCTACAACCCGATCAACGAGCCGTGCGACGGCCAGCATGTGCGCCTTCCCGCGTTCTATGACCGCCTCGAGGCCGCCATCCGCGCCATCGACCCGGACCACATCCTCTGGCTGGACGGCAACACCTTCTCGATCGAGTGGAAGGGCTTCGACCGAGTTCTGCCCAACTCGGTGTACGCCCTGCACGACTACAGCCTGATGGGCTTCCCGCTCGGCGAGCGCTTCCGGGGCACGCCCGGGCAGCTTGGCAAGCTGGAGAGCCAGTTCCTCCGCAAGTCCGAGTTCCAGCGTGCCAAGGGCGCCGCCATCTGGAACGGCGAGTTCGGCCCCGTGTACGAGGACCCGGCCACCAACAAGGACGCGGACGAGATCAACGCCGAGCGGTACGCGCTCCTGGGCGCGCAGCTCGAGTTATACGACCGCTTCTCCATTCCGTGGAGCATCTGGCTGTACAAGGACGTCGGTTTCCAGGGGATGGTGTACGCCGACCCGGGGAGCAGGTACATGCGCACCGTCGGGGCGTTCCTCCGAAAGAAGCGCGCTCTCAACCTCGATGCGTGGGGTCGGTACCCGAGCGGGGAGCTGGACGGGCTGCTGAGGCCGCTCGTCGAGTGGATCGACCGGAACGCGCCCGAGGCGACGATGACGTACCCGACCACGTGGGACACGAACCGGCATGTGCACCGCTCCCTGCTCGAGGTGTTCGTCGCGGGCAGTTTCTCGATGGAGTTTGCACGGCTTTTTGAGGGCATGAGCTTTGAGGACCTTGACGACTGTGCGAGGAGCTTCGCGTTCGAGAACTGTGTCCAGCGGGAGGGCCTGAATCGGATCATGAGTGAGCATGCCAAGGTTTCCGCAGCGAGCGCTACTCTGTCTGGGAAGGATATGGTGTGATCTGGGGAGTTCTTTGATGGCCATGTGCTGGCAATGGTGGTGCATGGGCGCGAGTAAGTCCTGATCTAGGGGTCTAAGGTTGTGAATGCTAAGTACCTATCGAGTATTTCCCAAAACCCCTTCAGGCTTTGTTTCAGTGGCATCGCTCAAATGTTGTCGAGATGGCGTGAACTACGAAGTGATGGGCCTGATGGCTTGTCGTGGGTGGGCCAGCTCGGCCGGCCTACTAGCGACCTAGGCCCTTCAGTCCAGCGTCAGCGGGCTGCCGCTGGTTGTTCTGGCCCATGCTGCAGCCGCGGTCCGCGCGAGGCGTCTGCGTCTGGAAGTGGCCGTCCGGGCCGCGCTGGGAAACCACGAAATTGCCCAGGTCCGCGGCGGTGATGGTCGCAGTCTCCTCGATTAGGTCACAGCCCGCATTGAAAAGGCCGCTGAGGTCTACCGGCGAAGACGGCACGAAAACGACGTCTAATGTTACGAATTTATCTTGACGCTCCTTGGCGGTTCTACTCCAATACTCGCGCTAGGTGAATTCGGCGAGGATTCGCCGGGCGGCGTCTTCTTTAAGAATGCACATAAGTCGGCCGTCGGTTTACGGGATCAGTTCCGGCAGTACGAAGTATTTTTATTACGTAGATACGGTAAGGCTCAGCTGGAGCAGCAGACCAAAGTTGTTGTTTGGGAGAAGGAGTTCAAGGACACCAACCTTGACTTCTACTCGCACGCTGGCATGAGGGCCAACATAGACCGTGTCAACCGCCTCACGGAGACTGACCCGAACTTCTTCTCGCAGGGCGGGAAGCCGTTCCAGAGGATGGACTCGGTGTTCCCTCTCCCTTTAGACCTGCTACTATCGTCGCACAGCGTGGCCCAGAAGCCCATCAGCGAGCATGTGACGCCGTAAAAGGCCCTCGCCGCCGCAGTCAGCCAGCAGCGACGCTTCAACCAGACGAACGTGGCTGCTCGTTTCAGGGGGGACGCGCGGGAGGCATAGGGGCAGGGCCTGTAACTAACACGCGCTTCTACGACTACCTGATCCGCCCGCGCAGTTTGCATTACGCGCTCCTGAAGACATCTGAGCCCAGCCTTGATAAGACGCGGCGTATGGCGACACATCGCTGTTGTGGCGCTGAGGAGCTGGTCGGCCTGACGGAAAGCTACGGAATAGGGCGGCTGGTGGCTCTGATGAAAGACGACCTGATGTAGTATGTCAGGCGCAGGGACAGGTAGCGAACGCAAGGAGACACGCGATGGACTTGATATTTTCCTAGAACGCGAAGTAGTGAGCGGTTGGCCGCCCCGTGTTGGAAGGCCCGGCTTCTTCCCGGAACCCAGAGTAGAGTTAGAGCTCCGAGGCTAGGAAGAACGAGTAATGGGAGACGACATAGTGGGGGTGTATGGAGTGCAGTTTGGTGTTTTGAGCTCAAGAAATTAGCCGTATCGGGCCCGAATTCGAGGGAGTCAAGAAGCGCCTCGCGGAGTGCCTGAGGGTTTTCCGCTCGCTCGCAGACCTCCTCCGGGCCAACGTCGACCTGATCAACTGCTACGCCCCGGAGAGCGGGATCGCGGTCTCTTCCGTTAGTGGCAAGTACGTATGGACACCTTCTGTCTGGCACATAGAGGAAGAGACAGTCACGAGGCTGTTCAACGAGATGCAAGACCTTGTGCAGGCGTGCCTCAACACTAGGCTGCCAATTCCGCCGGGGATCGCCATGCTGAATGGGTATATCATCGAAGCCTCCGCAGATCCGGCTCCAGACGGGGACGAATTTTCCTCTCAGGTTCGCTATGCGTTTCATGAGATGCTGCCTTATCTTTTGCTGCTTAAGGAGGCCCTACCTCAGGGCAGCAAGGAGGGTGTCAACACCACGTCCGGACGGACTGATTCGATGGCCGTTCTTCGTCTCAATTACGCCATCTGCGGGCTTCTATGGGATATCGATGGGCCCTCGATGGAGTCAAGCCGCACCTTCGCCTGGATGCAGCAGTCACTGCGAGCCGGTCGGCTCGACAAGGTCATCACTCGGCTCGAGCCGATCTTCCGAGCCACAACAAACCTGGTCGAGCACTATAACCGCACAGAGATCAGGTACATGCGCCTGGGACATGAGTAGCTGGCCTGAGCTGCCTGGTGTCCACGTGAAAGAATAGTATAATTAGATATCACAGACGAAATATAGACTAAATGCGTCTTGTCGAATGACGAATGGTGAAGGGGGTTTCCTTTATCCCCCGAACGTGTGAGAATTGGCGCATAAAGACCGCATCAAACCCACAGAGCGTTTCAATACTAAGGGGTTTCCTTATGATGTGCACCTCGCGTCTGTCTCTGTGGGATCTAGTGGCCTTGACTTCTACAACGACTGTCATCATAACATCTTGATCCAGTACCCTTGGAATGTCAACACGATGACACAAATCTTCGGCCGACTGGTGCGACTGGGGCACAACTCCGACTCTGACGGAGAAGAAGACAACGATAATCATTATTATTACTGCACGCTATGCCATGATTTATGATTGTCTTAGAACGGCGGGCACGACGGAGCAATGCGCAATCTGCTCGTGGACAAGCGCCCTACTCTGGAGAAACTCTAAGTTCTAAATTCTATTCGACCCTTGGTGACCTCTATCATCTAAACTGGGAGCGCTCTGAGGGCAACAGGGGCACCATCAAGTGGAAGACAGTGATCAAGCATACCAAGGCGTTGTGAACGAATAACTCCCCCAGCGAGGCTTGATTACCCCGTCCTAGCGGCCCCCTAGTACAGATTGCCCTGGAGTCTCGCTTTCTGCTAATGAAATATGTCCTTACTCTAAAGAGGATGTGTAATCTTATTTTTCCATGTCATCATTTACATATCATCGGATCTTATAAGCGGATCTTCTGTTACTGACTTTCAGCTAGTGGTCTTGCAAAATCTGCGCATGACGAGTCGGGCTTTTCATAGGCTGGCTTCGCTCTTCCTTCCTCCTTATGATTATATCCCCCCTCCCGAATCCCTACTGCCGGCCAGGATCTGAGAACATGTGGTACGACTATAGTCCCTGGCAGGTTCACTGAAGGCAGTGAGATATCGAAGCGAGGCGGAGAGGAGGACGTACTTATAACACGTTGCTCCTGTTGATGGCGCGCCTTCTGAGCAGACCCTGGGGCGGCCGGGGAGCTGGATGGAGTAAGCTTAGTAGCAGCCATAGGGAGATTGAAAGCTCGAAACTAGAGTCTAAAGAGTGACAATAATATCGGAGAGAGGTAATAGGGAAAAGGGGAAAGCTACGGACTTAATTACATCTACTAATATCATTATTTCAAAGTTCCCAGCGACCGGAACCAGGCTGCCGACCTCGCCGCGGATACCTCCATCGGACCATTTGGCGAGGGCCTCGCGCCGCTGGTTGAGTCGGCGTCATCGTCGCCGTAACTGGTCAGGGTCGCCTAGACCGCATTCGCAGTCCAGGCCATAACCCGGTCGCGGGCCTCCACCGAGACTGCTCCGGCGTTACCGTTACCGCGCGCCGACCGACCAGCCATACATCCTAAGATGTCGAAAGGCAAGCTGACAAGATATGCCAATTTAGCTTCAATTCCAGTATTAATTACCAAGCATTCCATTTAATTAGCAGGTAGGTACCTTGGGCCAAGATCATCTGAATGGACATGGATGTAGCTAAACCAGCAATAATGTTCTGCTGACGAAGCATGCCTCGCTCAGCCGTACGATGTGAGGGACTTTGTGTGAAGCTTTATGGGAAGTGATGGCTTCGTGGATGCGCGTTTATATCGACTTTGTGTTTGTCAAGCTGCCACAGCTCCTACGAGCCAGAAGATGTCTGAGAGACCACCTATCTAAAATAAAATTACCCAGCTAAATTGATAAGCCGGACTGAAGATGGTGAAATCAGGCAACATTTGCAACCGATGCTTCTCTCCAGCGTTGGATCATCGCATTTTCTATGCCAAAAAGGTGCTATCTGGCATGAAAACCGAGATGTATCGATACGAGCTGCGGTCAATGTTCTAACTTAGGCCACTGTATGCTTTCCGACGGCACTACAGGTCAGTGGCGGATGGCGAAGACCCTGACTCTGACCAGCCGCGTTCTCATGCAGCTTGTGATACATACCTGGAAAGAACGAGAGTCTCTTTAGCAGGTATCGCTGTACAGCAGCTTGTACACTGGTATGTAGGGCGTCACAGGCGCTCTCCTATGACGCAGTGCTCAGGCTTGCTGGTAGATGATCCCATTCAGCCCCCAAGGGAGTGCAAGGGTGTTTCTTGAACAATACCCAGATGATGCGAGCACGACAGTTGGCATAGGAGGCGAAATGTATAGCTGCTAGTTGAGAGGAGGACACCTGCTCTCTGTTGTTCCCAGTTGGATACCGAGTACGGTGCGAGAATATGCGGTTTGCTGCCGCGGCGGAGTGGCCGAGAGCTGCACTGCTGCAGTGTAAAGTGTAAGCTCTCGTGTTGAGATTCAGGCTGCGGGATCGGCATTGTCGCTCACGAAGGCAATGTCGGCGGGTGGAGGCAGTGATACGAAGGGGTTAGGTATTTGCTAATCCGGGATCGAATGTGCTCGAAAGAATAGCAGACGAACAAGAGGGATCGAATACAAGTGTCAGATACTTGAGGTTGGTGGATAAGTTCTGGCCGTCTGATATTGGTCCTTGAGAGTATCAGGAATGAATCACACGTGAGGGCATAGCGAATCATAACAACTTACTTCTTTACTCAAATCTATATAAGTTGCGTCGCCATCAGCGAGAAGCTGAGGATAATATCCACGACCACAGAGGTACAACATTTTATACGTCTATATTATCGGCCTCGACAACGGCCAACCCAACCCCGTGTCCTCCTCCGACAATCAGCACTCACCGCCCCTGAAACGCTAAACAAAATGCAGCCCAAAAACTGCCTCTTCATTCTCTTCACCGCTATCAGCGGTGTCCACTCCGCTGGGGTCCCTCTGCCTCCTGGAACGATCGCAGATGCAAGGGTCGCCCAACGCCAGGACGAACCCCCGACGCCCGATCCGCATCGGGCGGACTTCCGGACCTTCGGGGGGGACGACTGCTTCACGCGAAACCAGGGCATCTACACGCTCACGCAGTCCAACGCGGGTCAGTGTCGCAGTTTCGTGGATGTCATCGGGAGCCTGAGGAGGGAGGACCATGAGGATGACACCTGCGCGGGTGAGTTTTCCTTTGCCAGCTTCCTACGAGTGAAACCGGAGGAATGATTTTGCTGGGTTTCTGGATACCAATGGTGTATTGGAGGACGAGTGCCTCTGCTGACTTACGCCTCACCACTGCTCAAGTGTTGATCTATACCCAAGATGACTGCTCCGGAGAGGGTGTTCCAGTGCCAAGGGGCGTCTGTACGAAGGGGACTTGGGTGGCTTATGAGCTGGTTTGCTCTTGAGCAGGGTTCTTTGGGGAAGAACCCTTGAGAAAGAGAGTTCTGATGATCCAGCTGAAAGGGCTAACAAGGGTGGACTAAGAAGTGCTGAATGCTAATCGCGGGGACTGGAGGGGGTGCGTTGCATTAATTATGGAGTGGACGAGGGGAAAGGGGGAATTGCTAGGAGGTCGAGTCAGGAAGTATAAAATGAAATTTAATTCTTATATCCAACGAAGTATCTTATGTACCTGATGAGAAGTGTGCAATATCCTCCAATCGACGCACTCGGCTTTTGTGACGACACATTTAGAGACTCTGCATGTAGCCACCTAGGCAGGTACCTAGGTAGCCATGAGGTAATATCCTGTCCATCGGACAGTCTGATCTTCTCAGGAAAGCAAGCTGAATTCGGTTCCGGCTATGTAGCGGATAGTCTCGAAGAGCGCTTCTCCACCCCTCATAAGCCTCTTCGGGATGAGGACGGCACTGAGGCGACTTCTCACAGCGTAGCCTATCTGGGTAGTTAGGCGGCAGTGGTTGTCTCCATACTGGGGTCCTGCAGTACTGAATACACAGGGTCAGTCTCGCATCTTGCAGGCGGAAATGATAGCAAGAAGAATCCTCTTACCCCACGCTCCAGTAGATATTAAGGCTCCCGAAGGCTGGATGGGGCTCGTGGGAGGTCCTCTTCGATCGAGCTCTCGGCGTCTCGGGACTCGATGGTGGTACTAGCTAGGCCACCGTAGCTGACCTGGTCAACTCTGTTTTCGCGGGCGGCGATGGCAATGGGGCTCGCTACAACCATGGTCGTAGCGAGAATGGCGACGATTGCGAATGCGCTGCGGAGAAAATGCATGTCGGCTGATGTGTGCTGGACAAGTATCGATGTTCCTGGTGAAGTTCGAAAGAGGGTGGACAAGATTCAAGCGCGGCGCTGTCTGGACCATTTTGTTGCTTTCACAGTGCCATTGCAAGTTGGCTACGATGCGTGGCTGAGATCCCTGGCTACTCCTTCAGGGGGTGCCAAGAGTGCTGAGGGCCATGCCAGCTTCAAGCTGATGGTTTCGAATCAGGGCATGGTGCTACGATCACTGTATCATCCCAGTAATCTGTCTTTGTAGGGATTGGAGCGAAAACCGCCCCGACTGCTGCATTTGCTCTTCTTCTGCTTTTTATTTTTTGCTCCCGCCCTTCATTGCTTGCCGACCGATGCGTCATGATAACAATAACTGCAGTCATGGAGATTTGGTACTGTGATGGGCATCCGTGACCCCACTGAGCTGGGCACTTCAATGAGTGAACATGAGCAGACCTACTAAATCTCGAATCCTCGGAAGGGGGCATTGGCGCATGTCACTTTTGCGCATTGTCCGCGTGACTCCCTGGAACTCACCTTGGACCTCAGAGTTCCGTCCTCTACACACGGAGTAACTTTCGGGATCTCTGGTGAAGTGATGCCGGTTCCCGTCAGAGTTTATGATTGGGCGGCCTAAACATATCCCATGGAGTCATGGGGGTTAAAGTATGTTGATGGACTCGAAGTGGTGACCCCGATGGCCACGGAGTCGCGGGCGGTACTGTTAGGGAGTCAATACGAGATACCATGCGAACATATGAAGAGGTCTTCCTCCTCATCCAACAGGTTTGCCACGGCGCCCCATGGGGAAGCCTACCTAGCTCTAAAGCCAGGCGGGGGCTGTGGCGACTCTGCCCCTATACCAACTGCTAGCAGTTTTACTTGAATGGAGCAGTAGGGATGTCACTAAACCAATTACTTTGTGTGGGAGGGGAGAGAGGGGAAAGAGGGGAGACAGAAAGTCGTCCACTGGAAGGTGGTCAATTTGATCATCGTCCACGAGCTGACTGGCCGCGGCGTCCAATGTCACTGGGAAGGGAATTGAACCATGCAGAGGAAGAGAATAATGTCATGCGGCAAGTCGAGCTTACTAGCCAGTCCCGTATCAGGCACCCAAGATTTCTTTTCTGGCATTTCTTTTTTCTTTTCTTTTCTTTTTTGGCCCAATAAAGTCAAAATAACTAGGAAAACTCCTAGCTTTCTGCTAGAGGACGGGCCGGAGGATTACACGAAGGAACCGACGCCCAGTCCGAGATTTTGATGAATCCCGGAAGGTTGTTGGAAAGACGAAGGGTATTTTATCATAACCGGTATCATCCAATGCTTATCCCACGAGAACCGAGAGAGATCTCCTTAAGGATGCCTCACATCACCCGCGCTATCCACCGATATCCACGCACCAACCGCAAGCTCGGTAAGATTCAAGTATCCTGCTTCAGCTTCTTATCGACATGGATCGGCCCCTCAACGGCACTGGGGTCGGTCTGGGGCACATCAGGGAGATCTCGGGCAACTTTTTCGGCCTCGGCTTCCTCCTGTGCCTCGGTCGGGACGGCAGAGAGTACTTCATCGGTCTTGCTTGAGGATTCGGGTGCCGGGTTGGTGGCTGTGTCGTCTGCGGATGGGCCCTCCGCCTTCGTCGAATCTGAAACTTCGGGAACAGGTGGGAAGTAAAGTCTAGTGAATGGCAAACCAGGAGGTCAGCTTCGCAGAGATGGAAGGGGAGGGAGCAACATGACCATGAGCAGGGTGGGCATACGGTAGGGTCTCAGTATACGCATCAAGATCCTTCTTCTCGAACACAACGAAGACGACCAGGTCGATGCTATGGCCCTTAGCCGACTCCAGGAACTTCCGCACCGCGGAGATGACCACAGGCGCCGCCTCGATGCTTGGGTAGCCGTACACGCCCGTGCTGATTGCGCTGAAGGCGACCGTGCGGCAGCCGTTGTCGACGGCGAGGTCGAGGCTGGTGAGGTAGCAGCCCGTCAGGTCGCGCTCGCTCACGTGCGGGCGGATGAACTTATAGATGGGGCCAACGGCGTGGATGACCTTCTTGCAGGGTAGGTCGTATGCTCCTGTTATCTTGGCACTGCCGGTGTCACAGCCGTCCAGGGCCTCGCATTCCCTGAGAAGGCCTCGGCCTGCGGCGCGGTGGATCGCACCGTCGACGCCTCCACCACCGAGGAGGGACTCGTTTGCGGCATTGACGATCGCGTCGAGCTCAAGAGCTGTGATGTCGCCGCGGTAGAGAGCGATGCGGTCGTTCAGCTGTTTTGATGGGGTGGGGAGCTCGTTGGAGGAGCATGATATGGTTTGGGGGGTCCTGGTGCCTGGCGGGCTGGCAACGAGCTTCTTGGTTTTGTACAGTAGGGAGAGTGTCGGCATGTCTGCCGCTGTCTTGGTCGCCATCCTGAAGGCTTGGCGAGATAGCATCGACTCTAGCTGCGAATGGGAATTTTGAGGAGGACAATGTCGATAGTTAGCCTTGGATATTGGAGTAGCAGGTGAAAGACGACGTCTTGCAAGCGCGTAGCGTTCTTGATGGGAGTCTAGCATGAGCCAATATTGAAATTAGGGCACGAGGCTGTGGTATCGGCACGGACGGGGAGCGATCCTTAGCTCCTCGCCAGCGGGGCGGATGGCTGAAAACGGCCCTGGATTGCTTAGGAATTATGGTGCCTGACCGTCTGGCAGTCACGCAGATACAGACGGCGTTATCAGGCTGGCGGGCTTGGAAAAAAGGCAACAAGGAAGAAAATTGGAGGAAGCTGGTGTCTTAAGCGGTAAGATGTGCAAGTCTTCGTATGTTGGGCACATAGAATGGAATGGCTGATCTAAAGGGCTGGACGTCGTCATGGCGGGACTCGTCACTCGTGAGTCGTGGGAGCTCTGGGCGAGCAGTTGACATCACAAAGCCCCGGTGGTCCAGGCTCCCCGCCAACATGGAGGCAAGGACACAAGGGGAAGGGAGTGAAGTCTTGGCAACAATTATCACGTTGTGCTCTTATCAGGTCTCTTATCTGGCGGGGTACAGCCACCAATTTGAGACACGAACTTTTGAGTCACCGGAACGACCAACTTCCACACGCCCCTTGTTCTCGGTAGAAAACGATAAATGCGAACCAAGCTGAGGGCTTTCCTTGCACACTTGGGCATCATCTTCTTTTCTTTGAATACTCTCCCTACCAAGGCATTATGGCGGACACAATCACTGAGGGAGCGGCGAAGCTCCAGCTCGACGAGGAGACAGGTGAGATGGTCTCCAAGAGCGAGTTGAAGAAGCGACTTCAGAAACGAGCGAAGAAAGCTGCGAAAGCAGGAGCGAAGGATGCGGCGGCCACTTCCACTCCAGCAGAGAAAAAGCTAGAGCCGGAGCTGGTGGAGAAGGCCGAGGAACCAACTCTCGACCCCGAAGCCATGTTCAAACAGGGGTTCCTCGACGAGGTGTTCAAGAATCGTCCGATGAAGCCAGTCTTCACCCGCTTCCCGCCCGAACCCAATGGGTACCTCCACATCGGCCACGCGAAGGCCATTGCGATCAATTTTGGCTTCGCGAGATACCACGGTGGCCAATGCTACCTGCGATACGACGACACAAACCCGGAGGCCGAGGAGGAGGACTATGTGACATCGATCGAGGAGATGGTTCGCTGGCTCGGCTTTTCCCCCTACAAGATCACCTACTCAAGCGACAACTTCGGCGAGCTCTACGAGCTGGCTGAGAAGCTGATTGGACTGGGGAAGGCGTATGTGTGCAAGTGCAGCGACATTGAGCTCAAGAAGCAACGTGGGAACGAGGGGACCACCCCGCGTTACCGGTGCGAGCACGCCGACCAGACACCTGAGGACAATTTAGCCCAGTTCCGCGACATGCGGGATGGGAAATACAAGCCTCAGGAGGCCTTCTTGCGCATGAAGCAGGACATCACGGATGGGAACCCGCAGATGTGGGACTTGGCTGCGTATCGCGTGCTGGGAGGGAAACACCATCATCGGACCGGGGACCGGTGGAAGATATATCCAGTGCGTATGGCCGTACCCCGTTCACCCGACCAAACGGGCAACCCACGAGGCTGGAAACTGACCAATTGATTCCCTCTGGCAGACATATGACTTCACCCACTGCCTCTGTGATTCGTTTGAGGGCATCACCCACTCCCTCTGCACGACCGAGTTCATCCAGGCCCGCGTGAGCTACGAGTGGCTCAACAGCAGCCTGGGCGTCTATGAGCCACAGCAGCGCGAGTACGGCCGGCTGAGCCTGAGCGGTACCGTGCTGTCAAAACGAAAAATTCTGGAGCTTGTCAACCGTGGCTATGTCCGGGGCTGGAATGACCCTCGACTGTACACTTTGATCGCGATCAAGCGGCGTGGCGTCCCTCCTGGCGCAATCCTCGAGTTCATCAACGAGCTCGGTGTTACGACGGCGGCAACGGTCATCCAGATCAAGCGGTTCGAGCAGTCCATCCGGCGGTATCTCGAGCGGACGGTGCCCCGGCTCATGGTGGTGCTGGACCCGCTCCCCGTTGTGATCGAGGACGCAGACGACCTCGACGGGAAGCCGCTCACAATCCCTTTCTCGCCCAAGGACTCCTCAGTTGGGTCGCATGACATCATCTTCACCAAGACGGTGTACATTGATCGGTCCGACTTCCGCGAGGTCGACAGCAAGGACTACTTCCGCCTCGCGCCGGGCAAGTCGGTGGGCCTGCTCCAGGTGCCCTTCCCGATCAAGGCGGTCTCATTCAGCAAAGACGAGGCGACGGGGAAGGTGACCGAGGTGCGGGCCGTGTTCGACCGGGAGAAGAAGAAGCCCAAGGCGTACATCCAGTGGGTGCCCGAGGGGTCTCGCCGGTGCGAGGTGCGTGTCTATAACCAGCTGTTCAAGTCGGACAACCCAGCCGCCGTGGAGGGCGGGTTCCTCTCGGACATCAACCCGGACAGTGAGGTCATCTACCCGGACGCCTTGGTGGAGACGGGCTTTGAGGAGGTCAGAAGGCGCGCTCCCTGGCCCGAGGCGGCCGGTGAGAGCGAGTTGGGCAAAGGAGGCCCTGAGAGCGTTCGCTTCCAGGCTACAAGGGTGGCGTATTTTGTAAGTTTTCTTTCCCCCTTCACCTGAGCCTGCCGCTGCTGCTGGCCGTATGGATGCCCCTCGGTCTTGCCTCCCAGGGGTTTTTCCTTGCTAACAATTCACACCAGGCCATGGACTCTGATAGTACGGATGACAAAATTGTTCTCAACCGGATCGTCTCGCTGAAGGAGGACGCAGGCAAGAGCTAGACCCGCTAAACCCAATATCTCGTCGTTACTCTTCTAGGCGTCCGGGAAGCAAATGGGGGTGGGGGTGGAGGTGGGTGTTCGAAGTTAGCGCAATCACTCTGATAGACGTGGGAAAAGCTGTTCTTATCTCGATTTCGTCATCGATAGGCAATCCTGTTGCTATTTGCCATTTACCGAGACTACGGTATCCCATTTCTGCATAGAGGGGCTTTTTTCCTCCTTTTCTTTTCTTTTTTTTCTTTCATATCTCCTTTTGCTTTGGGTTTTTGTTTTCTGGATGGACATGTCAGAGTTTACTGCCCCGCCAGGGTATGCCCCACCATTGCTACTAACACTGGCAGATGGGCCAGAGATCAAATATGCTCAATGGCGAGCTGAAATGCCGTTGCCGATATTATCGCGACTGGACCATTGGAAAAGTTGAAGCACACGCTGGGATCATGGGACCGCTGTATACTGCGTGCATGTAGGTAGACACGAGATTCGAGGCTCCTCGGCTAACACTCAACCAGCCCGCTCGTTAGGGAGGACCTTCAGCCTGAATTAGCGTCTCAAAACGCACACGACCTGGGACAGTAGCGAACCAGCAATCGACCTGACCAAGCAGCACCAGATAGCACACCGCATCCAGAAGGTTTTTGGTGCAGGGAAAATTCTCGGTGCTCATCCGTCATGCGAGACCTTCCCATCAGCACGTCACAGACAGACCTGCATGCGGTACCGGCGTACAGATTACAACAGCCAGACTGCACACAGACACACAACAACCCCAGACATGAGCTTCAAAGAACTTTAGTGATTTATCCGTGCCGAATACCCATCGGGCGACAGGGCACCAATCGGCGTTACTAGTAAGGAACGTCTTATTGGCGGGAGGCGGGACCCCCTGTCACCCACGACAGGGGTCTGAGACATGTGCCAGACAGGCACATCCGCGTTTGTTTCGACCATCAGCCAATTGAGGCGGCAGTCGCTTACGTCAACCAAAGAACCTCCAGAGCGGGTGTTGCACATGCTACTTTGTGTGGTGCGAGCGTGTCTTCAAGTCTTGGGTTTATCGAGAGCCCCTAAGATATCGACCCTGTTTCTCCTGCATCGAGTTGGTGAAACATCGTGTTCCAACATGAGGGCAGTCGGCGGAAGCGGGCAGCTGTACGAGACCTCTTTCGGGGATCCAAAGAGAACAGCAGAGGCAGCAGGCAGTATGCGCCTCCCGTTGTCTCTCCCCAAACCATTTCTTTCGCTTTCTTATTGCTGGGATCATGAACAATGCGCGCCTCAGGCCTACAGGACGAGAGTTAGAGAGCATGGTTTAGACCTCTGCCTCCCGATATCCCCTGATCCCTCCTGGGGATCATTCATGGGTTGAGCAGTTGAGCTGTGTGCCCTTTTTGACCCCGCCCCTTCAATTCTGCCGTATCCTGTCACACGGTTCTAGGATTGCCTGCACGGACTTGGATCGTCCTTGCGGTGCTGCCACAGAGGATGGGCGCATGGAAATACCAAGACCAAGCCCAAGGCGAGGGAGGGGTTTTTGCTTTATGATTTCCGTGGGCAATGGAGTACACCCGCCCTACTTGCGATGAACTGGTTCCTCTCAATCTATTGACTGCTCGACTCCCAAGATCCTCTTGTCCCAGCAGGACACATTATTCTTGGCCGGTTTTCAGATCATCGCATGGGTCAGGCATTCATGTTGAGATGCCCGACAAGTGGGCTACGCTGCCAAAGGCTGTCATTTATTCGACTTGACACTTCCGAGATGTATCCAGAACGGTAATATCCACGGCGGCCACCGACGATACTGAGAACCACTAAAGATTATTGAGGATCGAGGGCGCCCGGAGCGGTCGCCATCGATCATCAATCTATTCGCCCACAATGTCATACCAGGAGTACGCACAGCTCGGAAAAGGGAATAACTCCACAACAATAGCAACAACAGTAACAACAGCACCAACGACAAATCCAACATGGCAGAGTGACAGTAGCATGCGGCAACCATCGAGAGGCCGCAGCGAGACTCTCGACTCGACCGAACGACCCTACGTAGGGTCACACATCTCCTTCAGCGCCCCTCGGCGGCTGCCCTTCAGCACCACGAACGTCACCGCCACCGCGACCACCAACACCGCCCCGAACTCTACCGGCCCGCGCCCCGCCGGTAAAATCAGCGATCACAGCCCCTCGTCGAGCACGTCGAGCACGTCACTCAGCCCGTCGAACTCGGCGTCGCAAAAGGGGCTACGTCCGAAGGGGGGCGGCGGCGGCGGTGGTGGTGGTGGTAAGAGAAGGGGGGACGCAGCGAGGGCTGAGAGCAATGGACTGACGCTCGCGCAGCTGAGGGAGCTCGAGGCCGCCGGCGGGACGGGCGGGATTCCCGGGGGCTACGGGAAGAAGCCCGACCTCGTGGACGTGCCCCTGCCGTGGAGGCCGGTTTACCTGCAGCGGCGGATCCTGGGGATGTTCGGGACGCTGTTCGTCTTGCTGGTCGTCACGCTCGAGGGGGTCCTGGACCTGTCGAATCGGGCCTCTGGCCTCGGGCCAGTCGACGGCGCCGGCGGGACCAAGGCGGCCCGCTACCTCTGGCAGTTGGCGCCCACGGCCGTCATGACCACCGTGGCCGGCATGTGGTGCCGCGTCGAGTTCCAGGCCAAGAGCTCGGCGCCGTGGCTCCGCCTGTCCAGGGGGCCCGCCGACGCGGAGAGGTCGCTGCTGCTTGACTACGTCTCGGCGGTCCAGCCGGCGGCGCTGGTCAGGGCGCTGAGGAACCGCGACTTCATCGTCGCCTGCGCCGTGGCCGTGTCGATGCTCCTGAGGGCCTCCGTCGTCGCCTCGACGGCGCTGGTCGCGCCCGCCTTCCTGACCGTCACTGACGGGAACGCCCAGATCGCGCTGCACGGCCGGTTCGCCGACGACGCCAGCGTGCTGCTAGGCCGCAGGGCCGCGTCGCTGTCGCTCTTCACCGTCGCGGGCCTGCAGCAACAGCAGGGGCGACAGGTCGGGGGTCGGGACATGTCGTACCCGGACGGTTTGGCGAGCCGGTTTGCTTACCAGAGGTTTGGGCCGGATGTGTTGCCGCCTGGGTCGCAGCTGAGCGCCACTGTCGATGGGTTCTTCCCCAACCTTACGTGCGAGGTGGCGCAGCTTTCATTGGGTGGTGTGCAGGGTTCCCGGTTGGAGCAGCAGTTCAACGCCACCTTCAGCACGCCGGGTTGCGCAGTCACGATGCCTATCGCCGGCAAAGGACTTGCCCGGCAGGGAAATAATGAGACCGTGCACTTTACTCGATTCGGCCGTGGTGGCTGTTCGAGCTCGACTGCCGCCGAGGACCGGCGGATTGTAATCATCTTTGGAATCACCAGCGTTGACGCCAACGCCACCCAGAGCACCTCGACGGTCCCTATCAACGGTACCATCCCGCGGTCCACCCAGCTCCTCTGCAGGCCCGGGTTCGACATCATGAGAATGGAGGTGGTCAAGAATGGGTCCGGTCTCGTGCGGGCGCAGCTCACATCACCACTGCAGGCGACTTCCTTGAGCAACGTCCGCCCGTGGGACGTCGCCGCCGCGGTCTTCGACTCGTATCAGGACAACAGCATCGCCGCCGACTATGCCGACTCTGCTTTCCCAGGGTTCACAGAACGGGTGATGGTCGACCCTGCCATGCACTTTGCCCTTGGCCTGAGGCTCAAGGAGACCGGCACCGTGTTCAGTCCCAACGCCTATTTTGACGCCAGCATCTTGGCAGGCCTAGCCACGGATTACTTCCAGCATCACGCTGCCGTGCTGGCGCACGAGGCCTTGCTGCGTCCGTCCGCCGCCGCCGGCTCTGCTCCGCCTGTGGTGACGGGGACATCGGTCGTCAAGGGCGATCGTCTGGTCGCTCGCGCGGTCGCCGTTCACTTCGTCGTCGGGTTTTTGGCCCTGTCGACGGCCTTGACTGCGGCTCTCGTCCTCCTCGTACCCACCTGGGGCTTCCTCCCGCGTGACCCGGGCTCGCTGATCGATACGGCCGCGCTGCTGGGTCACAGCAAGCCCTTGCTGCAGGCCCTGCGTGGTGCCGGAGGCGCCGACGCGCCGACGCTGTGGGCGAGGCTCGGGATGGCATACTTCTATACCGGGGTCGAGCCGTATGAGCAGGGGTATGCATCGGGGAAGGGGTACTTTAAGATCCTTGGGGGCCCGATGCCCAAGATTGCCGGACGGCTTGAATATGCTGAGTCGAGGAGGCCGTGGTCTCACCCGGTTGGTATGCACCCCTGGATGAGGATTTTCTGCTTAGTCATCGTCGCTGGGATGATCGCCGCTCTAGAGGTTGCGCTCAGGGCGTCCGACGCCAATGACGGGCTCGTGACGGTGGGCGACGGTGCAATGGCACACCTCGCTTGGACCGTGCTGCCTGCTCTATTGGTTTACTTTGTCGTCATCTACCTCGGCCTGGTCGACTTTACCCTCCGAGCTCTGGCCCCCTTTGCTGAACTGGCACGGCTGGGATCGTACCGGACCATGACGCTCAACTTCCTTGATCGGACGACACCGTCTGTCATTTACGAGGCCGTGCTTACCCGAAACGCAGGCGTCTTATTCTCTACAATCTCCCTCCTGCTCGCGTCGCTGCTCACCATCTTTGTCGGCTCCCTCTTCTTCGCCAGCGCCGTGCCAGCCATCGTTGCGGTGCAGGTTCAGACGCAGGACTTCTTCGAGACGGGGTCTTCGGCTAGACCTGTCGGCGGTCTCGAGAGTCGGTGGGATGCAGCTGTCGCGGCGTCCGTGGTTCTCGATGCCAACGTGACCTACCCGCCGTTCACTTACGAGGACCTCGTGTTCCCGCGGCTGGCCGTCCTCGCCGGCACCATCAGCAATGACACGACCATCGCGGCCATGGTGCCTGCGGTGCGACCGTCCATGGCCTGTCGGGTGTTTAGCTTCTCGGACTTGAAGGTCAACCTGACGAACAACTACAGGATCGGTCGTCTTTTCAACCCTCTCCGCATCGACATCCCGGGCATCCCGCCGGCGGGCAACACTGAGGAACTCGCCAGTAGCTTAACCATCGCTACCGCGCAGGGCGTCTCCCCGCCATCCAGTACCCGAATCGCCGTGGAGCGCAACGCACTTTTCGGAGCCGGCCGATACATTCCGGCAGGCGGCGGCGGCGCCAACAACGGCAGCGGGACGTGGGTGTATGCCTGGGGCCAGCTCGAGAATGCCAACACAAGCCAGGCGGCGGTGAAGTCCGTGTTTGCGCTCGCTTGCAACGAGACGGTGCAGCGGGTGAGTGTGAGGGCAACTTTCAGGGGCGCTTCAATGGTGGTGGACGCCTCAAGGCCGCCTGTCCCTATCGAGGAGACGGCGCGGGAGTCCGGGGTGGTCATCCCGATGGGCAACTACAATATCAACGCAAACAACAACAGCAACAACAACAGCCTCTCGTCGGACTATACTGGGCTCATCAACATCACGTCCCCGCACCTGCTGGACGGCTTCTTCTCTTCGCTCGTTTCCTCGCGCTTCGCAATCCCCGTGGACATGCTGGGCAGCACGGACCGCGGGGTAGCGGAGGCCGTCGCCGGCGCGGTCGTCTTCCAGCACAAGGTGATCCGTGCGCAGGCGATCAACGCGTGGGACCGACGGCCCGCGGCGGGCATCGTCGCCGCCAGCGGCAGCGGCAACCCGGGCCCGGCAGGCGCTGCCATCGAGGCGGACTCCTCCCGAGGCGGCCCTGCCCCGGCCCCGGTCGCCTTCCCGGCCTCGCTGCAGGCGGCGGCCGGCTCCGTCGCCGGCCCTCGGCGCCTGCGCCTGCGCCAGGACCCGATCCCGACGCGGATCCTCCAGGGGCTCCTGGCCTCGGTCCTGGCCTGCGCCGCCGCCGCCTGGCTCCTCTTCCCGGCGCGCACCGACGCCATCCTCCCACGCCTCCGGGACTCGCCCTTCAGCATCGCCGGCGCGGCCGCCCTGCTGGCGGACGGGAACGTGTTTGGCCTGCTGGGCAGGGGCGCCGAGTGGAAGGCGCGGGACGAGCTCGAGGGCATGTTCAGGGACGGCCTGCACGTCACGATGCGGTTCCGGCTCGGCTGGGGGGAGGTCAGGGGGAGGAACAGGAGGAGGAGGGAGGAGGTCCTGGCCTCGAGGAGCTGGGGCGGCGGCTCGGATGTTCACGGTGGGGCGGCGCGGACTGGTGGGGATGGGGAGAAGGTCGAAGAGGCGTTTGGGATCTCGGCGGTCAGGACGGGCGGGTGGGGCGGTGGGGAGAATGTTGGGTTGGGCCTGCAGGCGAGGGTTGGATATACCCAGAGGAAGTTTGTGAGGGATTGGGGTTGGAAGAATTAGGGGTGTATGTTACTCACACTCGATGTTCTCGCCACGCATTTTCTCTGGCAGTTGTTCCCTTTCTTTCTACTGTACATGTGTCTTTTCTTTTTGCTCCTTTTCCACTTGGTTTTCTGGGATTGACACTCATGAGCGAGGAGTCCCATATGGGTGCGTGGAGTCTCAGGAGTGTCGTATGGGTCTTGGCTTCGCTCGGCTTCTACTCTAAACGCCGACTCTCACACTGAAGAGTGCAAGAATTTCTGTATTTAACTATGTAAATGTATATTCTTACAATATCCTCATGACTCTCTCCTTCCTACCCCATGTGGAATTTTGTGCTAGAGGCACATCCATGACCACAAATGCAATTTAGATAATTATGTCCCCCAAGTCCAGACTCTGTTGGGCCGCCACCGGGCTCCGGAGGTCTTACGATCGCCCTGTTAACAATCTCAAGAGCGAGACTTGGTTCCAGTTGTAGCCACCAGCTCCACGACCACCACTCTGTGTGCCTTTCATCTTCCACTCGTAGAACGTCTGCAGGTGGCAGACTGACTTGGCCAGCCCAATTTCGGAAGCCAGGGTCGGATAGCGCCCCTCGGCCACGGCCCTGTGGCTTCGCTCGACTTGCTCAACGCTACAGGGGATTCGGGTTGGGTGAATCGTAAGCAACACAGGCAAGAAATTTGGAATCACTGACAGGAAGAGTATCCATGGGTTGGAGCTCAGAGGGAGCACATACACGTTACGGGCGCCCTGGTTGAGCCACAGGAGCAGCTTGCCAATGAACCAAGGGATCGTAGGCAGCGGTCTATTCGTCGCACGCTGGTGGGCTTCCTTCACCTCAGCCATGGTGACGGGCCCAGAGGTGACAACCAGAGCCTTATGAAGGAATTCCTGGTGGTTCTTATCCATGATGGTTGGCAATGTGTTTTGCGTGTTGCCAGTGTCAGTTTTGGCTGTTCTCGCTGCTTGGTCTAGGTTGGCTCTTTATCTTACCCTTATTACGCCCGCGGCCACCCTCCCGATATCTTCAGAGGCCTGGGTTGAAGGCGTAAGCATGGGCGGTTGAAGTCGTTCCCGAAACGGGTGTGAGGGGGCCATGGGGCAGCCTACCACAAGACAGATAGTCGTGTCTTTGCTCATTCCGTGCTCAAAAATCGTCGCTGCGATGCGTCCCAAGAAGCCGTCGAAATTCTCCATGAAAAAACCCGGACGGATGAATCTGCATTGACGATACAGAATCAGTATAGTCGCACAATGGAGCCCCGTGCTAGCATGGCAGCGGCACCAAAACCTACACCCAATTCAGCCCCCGTTCTCCGAGCTCCTCGCAGTACGCTTCGATCGCAGCCTTGCCCTTGTGGGATGACTCAATCGCATCCACGCTTCGTGGTCCGACTGGTATCGAGCTTGAGTAGAGATATGCTGCAACGTGGAACTCGAGAGCCAGGTCTGCCAGCAACTTCGAACCCGGGATGATCGCTAGTCAGCGAGATCTTGCTGCCTTCCGCACTGTCACGGAGGTTTGTCTGCACCAACCTTGGCCTGCCTCCCTTCGCTTGTCGCATCAGCTCCCAACCCGGGGAAGGCCAGCACTGTGAAGACGCCAAAGATGCCGCCAGTACCCGGCGCTGCTGACATGGCTGCCTCCTCGAATATCTTTCTGATAGACTGCGGCTCGTTTAGATCGCCCTGGACCAGAGTGATACGATTTGAACGGCTACCTTCAGCCTTGAGGAGGGCCTGCGCTGCCGAAGAGGACGGCGCGCGGGTCAAAGCCACGACGTGGTACTCAGCACCGTCAACGGTGGCGCTTGGTGACACCTGCTCGGGATTCAGAAGGGCATGAATCATTGCCCGCCCTTGCTTACCAGTAGCCCCCGTCACCAAGACTGTTTTGCTTTCGGCCATACCGGGACGGAGGGTTATTAATTAACGACCAGTGGGTAATTATAGCGTGATGCGGCAAGATCTATTAAGTGTCGGCTGTGAGTTGCGTTCTAGGGCCGGAAAGGCTCTGTAACTTCTGTTGCGGGAGGAGGAAATTCCAGTCGATTGGATGGGAGCGGGGTTGCTGTCGACGAGGTTTATAATTACCCCGAGGCACGGGAATCTGCTCACATGGGTTACACATGCATCATGCATCATCGTTTGGAACATGAGGGTAAATTATCGGCCCCACCTCGGCTCGGACCGCCGCCGGCAGTACTATCGCCGGCTACGAGCACTTGCCAATACGGGGCCATTATGGATTTACCTGGGTGTCAGTTGGAGGCCACAATGGGCTACCATAATGTACGAATTTCCTCGAATGCATCCCGATTATATTTGATTATTGTAAATCATGCGGGAGAGGCGGCCGAAGCCGGCAATCGTCCGAAGCTGGCAGGTCGGGGCTCCGTGCAGTAAGTGTGTAGACCGCGGAACGGCAAGGACTAAGCTGCTGTGCTAGCTCCCTGTTTGCCTGTCAGCTGCGCTGCTGCCTATCTGCCAATCTTGCCCTGCACAGCAAAGGTGACTATTTTATGTACACACGAATAGGACACAAAAAGGCACAAAGTCCTGTCTCCAACAATTCCCGTAGTAGAGACTACATACAACCAGAGCATGTATTCCACTCTGCCAATTTCCTTCCGTCGGGATGGCGCCGTCTCCTTCTCTCAAGAGGCACGACTCCCATCGAACACAATGTCCAAGCCTCAGCCGAGTGCCTCGCTCTGGGGGCTGAGATATGCCGGGTGATAAACATAAAATACGCAGTTACACCACTATCACAAAACAGAACCTAGTACTCTTGAACCTCCGGTATCCCCCATTACGTCAAAGCTCCCTCAAAAGGATTTTCGCGACAGTTGCGAAGGAATTCATTGTATGATATGTCGTGTATACCAGGCGGCGGGCCTGTGGGGCACCTTTATGTCCTTGTTCAGTCTAGATTTCGAATAATTATCCCCCACAGGCGCCCGCCTGTGTTTGGCCACTGTGCTGATCTGTCCGGCCCTTCATCTCGGTCATGGTGGTACCAGGCAATTACTCACTAAATCAAATCACAGAGACTCAGACAACAAGCAGAGTTATGAAAATACAGTATCAAGGTTGACAAGACTCCGTGGCCCTATCTCTTAACGCAGTCCTCCAATATTATCCAAATTGGTGGTCTAGGTAGTCCATTATTTTGTTTAAAGAGGTCATATCACGGCACTTGGAGCTTGAACGTAACAATTCACTACCCATGATAATAACCACACCCTTTGACAAGTGCACGCACTATACACCTTCAGAGAAGCATCCGCTGACATGTCGAGATGATCACGGTTAGTCGTAGAAAGCCACGGCCCACCCTAGGTATCCAGGTCGAGCCAGTCTTAGTGCGAGAGTTCTGTCAGACCGTAATAGACAGTATCGCTCGCCCATTGGTCACGCAAGAGTTCAACTGAAACTCTACTCCCCTCTAATTTTAGGGGACTTAGTGTAACCAGAAGACTGAACAGTTGGCAAGAACGGGCCAAGAGGGTTGGCTTATGGCTCTGGTCTTGGATGCGCCGTACCAGCCTACTGGTCGACAGCTGATACCCATACCAAACCACGGATACCCGGACACTTGCCCGACACCTACATCCCGGCACAGCCCAGACCCCCTTGGGTGGAAACTACCGACCACTCGTTGAGGTAGGCCAGGCATCTCTGCAGAGCAGTACCGTCGTCAGTCATCAAGTGACCATGAACGCCGTCGGGACTCGGAGGACTCACGAACCATATAATTAATGATCCTGTTACCGGTAGAAGTGGTAATCCAAGTCCGCTAGCCCTGAACGCCTGGGAACGTGATCCTGGTGACCGAGGCCGTCCTGGCCACGCTGCTTCTAATTTCGTCCATGGTACATGGCTAGGCGCCGGCCTCTTTACTTGAGACGTCGTATCTACCAAATTTCTGCTTGGGCACAGACGAGTTCATCTAGGATAAGTAACCTTGACAAGCGTGACAGGAAACTACTCTAGCTAGTAGCTCATGTCATTTAACGGAACTAGGAGGCAAGGTTGCCTCAGACAGTTCATCGGATCTGAGTAAGGTGTGATTTTTGCTTGACTCTGCGGGGAGATGGCGTCTTGGGAGGGAGAGGACTGGCGGGAAGCTGGCTAGAGGCCAGACTCAGAGCGAGAGTCCAACGAGGCTCAAATTTCCCTTTCAAGCGGATGGGCAGAGGGACACTAAAGCAAAGGATTCAAAGCTAACTGCGAGTATTGTGCTCAGAAGCATCGTCATCGGTCCGCTTCCCATTTTGGGCACGGCATTGTAGTCCCGACCTAGGCCTCCGCAGGCAGATTCAGGCTAAATCCACAGCTGGTACCGGGCGGCCGGGCCGTGGGTGGTGGAGTTGAAAGACAGAACATCATGGTCCCTGGTTTTCTGGTTCTTTGTGTCGTTCAATTAAAATTTTGGCAGGGAGACCATGCATGGCCCTTGTCACCCTCGTGGTCCTGAAATGAAACCAATACCGGGTATCGCCGCGCTTGCATTGGTGGAATCGCAAGTTCCTGGGATGAAGGGAAATAAGAATGGAGGCTTGCATTGCAACCCCACAGAGGGGAATTCGTTGCGTCACAACACCGGTTCCGTTGTGGGCTGTTCCGGGGTAAGTAGATCGACATAGGAAGCAAAGGCACTCAGACAGAGCCTCTTACTCCGTGACCTAAGCTTACCATCAGGTAGCGGAGACAACAATCGGGTAGCCATCACGGAAGACGAGGAGTCGAGGATTACATGGATCATAGCCCTCACATTCGGATTCAGGACCGACCAGAGGAGCTTGGCGACACCTGATGTGGGCCACCATGACCCTTTCGTATCATCGTTTCTCAGGGCTTGGAAAACGTTCGCAGCTCTACACGTATAAAGGCTGCCCCAGAGATCGTCGAGAAAGCTATCTGATTTTGTCATGCAAAGCACAGCTAGTTGATAGGTCTAGAATACTGAGCTCTTGCATAGTCTTAGTGAGACTGATCTTTGGAGTTTAGACCCAAAGCCCCTAGGAGGATCGTACTTGGTACCTGGCAACAGAAGCCTTACGGTTGCACCATGCACGCCACGCCGCTCCTCGCCGCCCTCGTGGCGCCGATTGCCGTCTCGGCCCAGCTCAACTCGCTGGCCAAGGCTGCCGGCCTACTATACTTCGGCACAGCTGCGGATGAGCGAAATATCAACTCGGACACCGCATACCGGGCCATTATCAACAACAAAGACGAGATTGGGCAGCTCGTGCCTGAGAACGGCCAGAAGTGGGCTTACACCGAGCCGTCTAGGAACACCTTTTCTTACACCTCCGGAGATGTTGTGCCCAACGTTGCTGTGGCAAACGGGCAGGTGTTGAGGTGCCATGCGCTGGTCTGGCACAGCCAGCTGCCGAATTGGGGTGAGTTCCATTTATTACCCCTAGACCTACGATGTGTCTCTGACGCTCGAGTGAACATATTACATTCTTACTGTGATATCAGTGGTTATAGCTGTATTGATCAAACTCTGACTTCATAACAGTCTCCTCGGCCACCTGGAGCCGGGCGGATCTCACATCCGTGATCGAGGTTCACACGAACAACGTGATGCAGCACTACCGGGGCAAGTGCTACGCCTGGGACGTGGTCAATGAGGCGGCCGACGACAACGGGAACTGGCGCGACAGCGTCTTCTACCGGACGTTCGGCACGGACTTCTTGCCGCTCGCCTTCAGGGCGGCCAAGGCGGCGGACCCGGACACGAAGCTCTACATCAACGACTACAACCTCGAGTACAACGGGGCAAAGACGAGCCGCGTCCTCGAGGCCGTCCGCATCATCCAGGCAGCCGGCGCCCCCATCGACGGCGTCGGCCTCCAGGGCCACCTAATCGTCGGCTCCACCCCGAGCAGGGCCAACCTAGCCACCATGCTGCGGCGCTTCACCGCCCTCGGGGTCGAGGTCGCCTACACGGAGCTCGACATCCGGCACTCGAGCCTGCCGGCCTCGGCTTTGGCGCTGGCCACGCAGGGCAACGACTTCGCCAACGTGGTCGGGTCCTGCCTCGACGTGGACGGCTGCGTCGGCGTCACCGTCTGGGGCTTCACCGACAGGTACAGCTGGATCCCCGAGACCTTCAGCGGCCAGGGCGCCGCGCTGCTCTACGACGCCAACCTAAGCAGGAAGCCCGCCTGGACGTCCGTTTCCAGCGTCCTGGCCGCCGCCGCCACCGGCGGTGGTGGCGGGGGCTTGACGACGACTACTGCTGCGACGACGACGACCAGGGCCGGCACCACCACTGCCACCTCACCCACGCCGACGCAGACGGGGACGACTGGGCAGGGGCACTGGCAGCAGTGCGGCGGGATCGGGTGGACTGGGGGCACGACTTGCCAGAGCCCGTGGACTTGCAACAGGATCAATGATTGGTATTGGCAGTGTCTGTAGATGACTGCTGACCCGGGGCAACTACGGTAAGGTGTGTGATGACTTGTGAGTATGGGGGTGTGGTTTGACTTGAAGAGCGCACGGTCTCGGGCGCTCCAGACACGTGAGAGATGATCGAGGTCATCAGTTTTCATTTAGGATTGTACATATTACTGCCTGTCGATTGGGTACATGCTGGTATACTAATTTATACTGATGCTACTTGTATATAAGGAAAGAAATGAGCATTCTCTTTGACATTCTTTCCCCAAGGGCATGTGACCAAGGAGAAAGAACCGTCTATCGGCCTGCGGCGAATGAAATCCTTTACCTCAAAATCTGTGGTTGAGTCGAGCCACATAGGGCCTACTCAATAATTACCCGACCGGGAGTATCATACCGAATTGGCTAGTTCCGCACCTTGTAGACTTCCTCCATCTTGTACTCGTAGGCCTGATTCTGGCTGCGATTGAGCTGGAACTCAAGGGGGTACAGGGCCATCGACTTGACGAAGTCCTCCCTGAAGTTCTGTAGACAGTACGTGGCAATCATGTCGAGGCCTAAAGAGCGCAGGTGTTAGTGCCATGCCCAAGGCCTTGATTTAAGTGATGTGCTGCGGCGTGGATAGGGAGAAACATAGTGACGAGTCAGTATTTACCGGAACCAGCACCCCCACTCGTCCACAGCGCGCCGTTACCCTCCCCATCATAAGGCTTGGAGTCGACCACCCAGCGCTGATCAAGCCAGTTGGCCCCGGGATGCAGCTTGCTAGCGGTGGTCAAGAGACCCCTGTTGGTGGTGACCTTCTTCCCCTTGAGGTCAACGGCGTCGGCGAGCCACAAGGCCCCGGTGCAGGTCGTCATCCAGACAGGAGTCTTGGTCCAAGCCTCCCTGACGAAGCGGGTGGCTGCCTCGGGCCGATGTCTGAGCGAGGGCCCGCCGGTCAGGACGATGTCGAGGTCCCGCGGGCAGTCGTCATAGGTCGTGTTGGGTAGGAACTTGAAGCCAGGGGTGGTCTGGCCGGGCTCGAGTGTCTGCGCCATGTAGAACATCTGGATGTCGAGAACGTCCGGCTCGAACTGCCTCCAGTTGAAAGGGTCGAAAGCCGGGTCGGTCGAGCTTGCTTCGAAGTACTCCCTCGAGAGGTTACCGAAAATGTCGATGCCGATTATGTCCGAGTGCTGGACGGACTCGAGCATCACGCCGATGCGAAGTGACTTGCGTGGGGTGGCTTCGGTGGCCATTATGGGTTCTGAACGAAAATTGTTTTTACGGATAATGCAGTTTTGATGTTGATGATGATGGGGTTTGCTTTTGGAGACCAGGGGCAGTGTGTTGGCTCAAAGTTGAATCTTGAATGTCGTGCTCAGATTTTGACTGCTCGTTCTAGTCGCGATCAAGTCTTCTTATATGTGGATTCAGCACTTTGGACAACCTTGGACGTTCCTAATAGACAGGCATGCTACGTAGTGTATACCGGACCAGGGTAAGCCCGGCAAGAGGGCCGGCCCCGGAAACGGCGTGATAGAGTTCCGGATGACCGCTGTAATAAAGCCTCGAAAGGCCTCAGCGCGCCCTCCGAAATCCTTCGGCGACAGTCTGTTCACTGTTAACCGTCGCTGTGCAAAGGACGGACATGACCAAGAGCGAGTGCCTGAACGGCACGGAGGCAGGTTCAATAGGCCAATCGAATCCAGCCCCGCTCCACACGGTGGGAGGGCAAGAACGCCGTAGGAGCAACGGAGACAATCATCCAACCCTTTCGGCCGCTGTGCGGGTGCCAGGCATGAAGCGTCTCCGTTGCGCTTTTGACGTGCTTCACCCGCAACACCTCAATCGAACGGCCACTTGACCTGCCCCATGTTTAGTGTGTGGAAGCCTCCTTTGACCGAGTGATCCGTTAACTCTTTATTTCCTAGATCATTTTGAGCTCCCTTGCAATTCGAATTATGGCGGTCTTGTTACTCCGTATGTTCGCTGACCGAACTTCGGCAGGCGATGCATGCCGCCGCAAATGCAGCTGCCTTGGCGCGGCGAAACATAGCACCGAGGAAGTCGGCGCAATTCAACAAGCCAAACTAAAGGCCGAGCGCGTTCGGATTGTTCTCGTAGGTAACGTCCGTAAGGTGGGATACGCGCTGCTGCTCGTGCTTTCGGTCGCTCACCGAATTGAGCGCGCCATTCATGTTTCCAAGTGGAGAAATGTGAGCCGATTTTCAGCTGCCAACGCCCTGGATGACTGGATGCTTTGGGCGGACCTCACCTGATGACATCTGATGCGTCGGAACCGGCCGAAACGGTTGACCTGGGAGAAGGTTTGGCCGGCCCAGGTAAGGAGTGGAAATGGAAATTTAAAGCAAAAAAAAAACAAAAAAAAACCGACAATCTGAACCAGTTTCATGTAGCATTGCGCGCATTGCAGAAAGAGGACAAAGGAGCACAGTCAGGCATATAGTGCAGCAAATAAGGCCGTTATCTGGTGTTTGCAGACCACACCAACCCTAACCCTCAGATTGACCCCCTCACATAACATCCGATCGTCATCGGAGAGAAGCCAGGCCCGCCACCTCATTCGTTTCCGGGTCCAAGTCGGGATTCTATGAGCTTCAGCACGCAGGTATCGGGCGGGGTCAGCCCACAGCAGGCGGCCGAACTGAGGTCGAAGCTTCAGCACTCCCATCTCGTGACTCCCTCGGATCCGCCCTACCGTGAGGCAGTTACTCGATGGAATGCTGCTGCTGAGAGACCTGCAGTGAGTAGCAGCGCTTCAGCATGCCCTCGACTTCTTTCACCTTCATCCAGCATCGCCATATGATTTCGAGACTCGGCCGAGAACTGACCCCGCCTCTCTCGAATCAGGGCATCGTCGTCTTCGTCGCCTCCACCGAAGATGTGATCACGACCCTCCACTTCGCCAGGGCGAACGGCCTCGACGTCGCCGTGCGCGGCGGCGGCCACTTCACAGGTCCAGCAAGCTCGTCGGTCGGCGGCGTGGTTATCGACCTCCGCGGGATGAGCCGGCTCCAGATTGACACGAGCAAGCGGATCCTGCGGGTGGGCGGAGGTGCCCTGTGGGGCGACATCGACCAGTACACGACGCACCACGGGCTCGCGGCTGTCGTGGGGACCGTGTCGAAAACCGGGGTCGGCGGCGTGGTGATGGGCGGTGGGTATGGCTGGCTGACGGGTGCCCATGGCCTGGCCGTCGACAACCTCGTCTCCGCCCGGGTCGTGTTGGCCGACGGCAGGGTCGTGGACGCCTCGGAGTCAGAGAACCAGGACCTCTTCTGGGCGCTCCGCGGCGCCGGCCCGAACTTCGGCGTCGTCGTCGAGTTCACCCTCCGCCTGCACCCCCAGGACTGGTGCGTCTTCGCCGGGGCCGTCGGCTTCCCCCTGGAGAGAGCGGACGACCTCGTCGACGCGCTCAACGCCCTCCTGCCGGACCTGACGGGGCGGGCCAGCGCCATGCTCGTGCTCGCCAACCCGGCGCCTTCGTTCGAGCCCGTCGTCATGGCTAACGTCTTCTACAACGGCTCGGAGAAGGACGCGAGGCGGTTCTTCAAGCCCCTGTTCGACCTCGGTCCGGCCTTCGTCACCGCGGCGCCGATCCCGTTCATCAAGCTGAACACGCTCGTGGATGAGAAGACGCGGCTCGGTAGGCGGCAGGCCACGGCCGGCGGCGTCTTCCGCACGCCGCTCGAGAAGCCCGTGTTCCACGCCGTGAGGGAGGAGTTTCAGGCCTTCGTGCGGAGTGCGAATGAGAACAACGGCGTTGGCGGTGTGAGCGTGGAGGTCTCGTTCGAGTTCCACAACATGACCAAGGTTGTCGCTGTGCCGCATGAGGCGACAGCATTCCCGAACAGAGGCTCGCACCAGAATGTTTTCATCGCGGTGAGCTGGACCGACAGAGCGATCGACAAGATCTGCCAGGACTGGGCCAACTCGGTGCGCGACAAGCTGGGGTGGCGGTATCAAGCCTCCATTGAACAGCTCAATGGTGTGGTCAACGAGCAGGGGACTGGTTGGTATACAAACTACAACGGTGAGTGGGAGTCGCTTGGGTATTTGCTAGACGATATGAACCCGAGGCTCGGCTTCCTTCCTCTTCCGGACGAGAGTGCGTTAGGTTGGCTAACAATGTGATGCTTCTGCATCTTTCAGATGGCGACATCCCTGCCGCGGTGGTGTTCGGTGGTCATTACGAGAAGCTCAGGCGACTGAAGGGGCAGTTCGATCCATTGAACGTTTTTAACAAGTGGTACCCTATTGAGCCACTGGCATCCGGTGAGTCGGAGCTTTGAAATGGAGCGGGGCCAGGAAACACAGTCGATTAAAGGTTTGAACAGTTTCTACAAATTCTCTCCCCTCCGGAATTGGAATGGCGACGGGATGATGCGGTATCCTTCTGCAGGTAGCTGGAGAGTGGTAATATGAGTGTCATGAATGTCGGCACTGGGGGTTGTTTGCCTCGTTTCATACATTGGGAAAGGGGCTACAGAGTTAGTGGACCTCCCTGTGAGGTTTGTGCGTTGGTTTGGAGTTGGGGTTGGGACAAGCATATATGAGAGACCCAACAGGAATCATCGCAACAGCTGGAGATTTGTTGGCGGAAGGGCCTCCCTCCCAGAACAGGGGGCATATTATATGTGATTGAGGGAAGTGCATCTGATAATTACTATTGATCGGATCGGAGCAGAGGTATGGTATGTGCCCTTTAACAACTAGCAGCAATGCAGCTTCTTGCCGCCCGTAGTAAGGTGTGTGAGCAAATCATGATGCACCCCACAATTACAGTGCATATGCGGGCGAGCTGCGCCAACGGAACAACAAACGAGAGAAGGAGAAGAAGATCAGAAGGTCTTTGGGCCTTGGCGTAACAAAAGTGAGCTCCGGGCGTTCATATGGCACCTGGGCCGTAGAATCGTTCCCATCCTTCCAGCGATCTAAAGATATGTCATTCTCGACATTTTTGAGACGATATGGGCGCGTATAGCGATGTTCTCTTCTCATATGAACCACTCCAAGAAGGGGAAATCAGGCTCCTCCGCCTACAATCCCTTCCAGGACATGAAGGCGACCCAATCGAATGTGGCATCGAAGTGCACCGACTAGATGCGGCGCCGGAGTACACTGCGCTCTCATACTTCTGGGGAAGCGATCCTCCAAGGCTTTTGCTCCTCCTCAATGGGGAGAAGGCGCAAATCAGGGGCAACCTGTTCCAGTTCCTGTGCCACGCCTACCCAGGCGGCGCTCCACGATCGGACGAGCAGACGGTCAAGGCTTCGCCTCCGCAGCGGCTCAGCCGACAGTTGGGCCTGCTGTGGGTTGACGCCATCTGCCTCAACCAATCGGACGACGACGAGAAGACGGTCCAGCTGGGACTCATGAGGCGCATCTACTGCAGCGCCAGCCGCATCGTCATGTGGCTCGGCCCCAAGAGTGAGGACAGCGACCTGGCCATGGACGCCTGGGAGCGCACGGCCCGCCACATCTCGATGGGCACCGCGGTGCAGTTCCTCGAGTTCCGGCCCAACGAGGTCCGCGCGCTCGAGCGACTCCAGGAGAGGGAGTACTGGCGGCGCATCTGGTGCTGGCCCGAGGCGTCGACCCCCGAGGTGCCGAGGGAGATCTGGTGCGGGGACAAGAAGGCCCGATTTGAAGATGCGGTGGCAGCGAACGACGCCACGAGGAGGCGGATCCTGATCTTTGACCGGATCCCCGAGATCAACCCATGGATCCCGGAGCTTGGAGACATATGGCGTCTCGAGAGGACGCGACGGCAAGCCATGCGCTGGCAGAGCGGCTGTGGGCGAGATGGAAGTCAAGACACCCAGCTTTCATCCATGACGGATGGCCCCATCCTCACCGGGGCGGGGGCCGGGTCCGGGTCCAGCACCACCCAGTCAGTGATGCTCGAGACGATAAGGAGCGAGAACATGCTGATCGACCTGCTCTACACGGCCAAGAACATCCTCGCCACGGACCCCAGGGACAGGATCTACGCCCACCTCCCGCTGTACGAGGACATCCACGGCCGCCCGGACATCCGGGTCGACTACCGGCTGTCACCGGACGACGTCTTCCAGGACGCGGCGCAGTTCATGTACAAGACGGAGGGCGACCTGAGGGCGCTTCTCTTCTGCAACAGGGCCCTCCCCTTCCAGTCCAATCTCAGCTGGGTGCCGCACCCGAGGAGGCTGGCCGCGTCCGAGTTCGTCAACTTCTACAACTGCTGCCGGCACTTCCGTGCGGACGGCGGGCGTGGCGGCGGTGGGGCGCAGATGGCGGCTGTTGCTCATGTGGAGGTCTCTCGTCAAAGGCAAACGATCGGGATACGCGGCGTGAGGGTCGCCGTGGTGAGGGAGACGATGGAGCCCCTGATGTCGGGCACGCACGGCGGCGGCAGCGGCGGCGGCAGGGACGCCCACGCTACCAGCCGGGGCGGACAGACGGACGGGGAGAGGCCCTCTTCCGACCTGGCCTTCTGGCGGCCACGGTTCGAGCGCTGGTTCGCCGCCGTGGCGATCCACCTGTTCCCCCTCGGCGCAGAGCGGGAGTACGTCGGCGGGGGCACGCTCTCCGCGGCGGCGGACCGGCTGCTCGCGCTCGACTTCTGCCCCGGCCTGGTCTGGGAGCGGACGGGCAAGGTGGCGCACTGGCCGCTGCTGGAGACGGCGTCGGCGCTGGCGCGCGGGGGGGCGAGGCCGCCCGGGATCGCGGACGGGGAAGAGTTCGGGTCCATGTTCGCGGACCTGCTGCTACGGACGGGCCACGCGGCCCTGTTCCGCACCGGCATGGGGTACGTCGGCCTCGGCCCGCCCGGGGTCGGGGATGGGGACGTCGTCGCCGTCCTCCATGGGCTGGCTATCCCCATGGTGCTGAGGCGGCTGCATCAGGAGCTGTGGCAGGTTGTGGGGCCTTGCTTCGTGGTTGGGTTCATGGACGGGGAGGCGATGGAGGGGGGGAGAAGGCCGGCTGAGGTTTTCGAAATCATGTAGTTTATTATCCTTAGTGGCTCAGCCCATATGCTTGGGAGTCACTCGTGAACTCGATGTGTGTTGAATGAGTCAATGTTGACACTTCACTTCGTTTGCGTCAAATCTGAGGCAGTATAATACAAAACACGCCGTAAAAGTAACTAGAACCCCGTTACTTTAATTATGCGTAAAAAGACTGGACAATTCAATCTCGGTTTCGACGACAAGCCGCTGGAGCTGGGTGAAACCCCCCTTCACGACCACTGCCAATTTCCAAGAACTGCCTCCACCGCGCATCCATGGCGCCTCGCCTCTTGACACCGCCCCCAATTACCTAGACTTCCGACAACCGCCATTTCCTCCCTTTGGGCTCCCCCCATCCCAACCACCGCGTCAGACCCAGTGGAACATGCGATCGACACCCCACGAATCGCCCTGTTGACCAAGCTGGGTTGGAAGGAGACCACGAGAAAGGTCCGTCCTAGTCAAACGAATAAGAGTATGTCGAGCAAAATTCCTCTTCTATCATAAGCCTGTCGGTTGTCGCGATCCTCCAAGAGTCCCAGAAACCATATGCCATTGTTCTTTGGGGAGCATATGCCATCCCATTATGGCCAATAGCCAAATAATGGTCGTACCCGGTAGGTTTGAACTTGTAGTAGCCGGAGTTCGGATGGGAGGGGCCGTCGTCGTCGATCCTGGCAGGCACGACTGTCTCGGGGAAATTGCCAGTGGCTTTCTCTAACGCCTCTGGGAGGAAATCTCGTCGCGGGACAGGGGCCGTTAGCTCGTATGATATCCTTGCGTTGGGAGACATCGGCAGTGACAAGCCGGTGGACAAAGGTCGAACCAAATAATGCCAGGTGGCTGAGAGAACGTGGCAAGCGGAACCTGCCTTCTTCGGAGAACAAGTAGAGGCCTCTCAGATCAAGCTCAGAAAATGAATCCATGTTGCCATCGTCCTCTTTCTGCTCGTCGTTGTGCTCGGGCTGACAGGGGGCGTAGACCGAACCGAGCCAGGCGGATGCTGGACACCAGGAGCTGTGAGGACGGCTACTACCACCAGGTCTTCAAGCTCGTTGATGAATCCCTCTAGGGGAGTCGTGAAGTAGTAATGAATGCAGCTCATTTCCTCGGCCTCCCAGGGCTTGATTCGAGCCAGGAACTGAGAGAACTGGGCTTCAGCTGGCACAAGAGAAGAACGCGATCCAGGGGTCTGACTGGCAGGGAATACCCGACAATAGAGCTCGTACCGTAGAAAGCTTGCTGGAACCTCGCCCGTTCTGTATATTATAGGGGCGAAACTGCCAGAGTTTGCCCAGTGCTGGACCTGGCGACCAAGTGTCGCATCGCTTGAAAGAGTAGTCGTCCAACAAATAGGCGATCCGCGCATGAGTACGCCAGAGCGAAGCCAATCCCGCCTTGTCTGTGGGAAAGCGAGACAAGCCCGGGTCAGCTTAGAAGTATTTGTCGAGGAATTCTTGCTGGAGCCGGGGCATCAAGGGCTCCGGTCCCGGGAGATGGAGTAGAGCGAGTGCATAGGGAAGGGGAAGGGCATCGGGATGGATAGCATTTCTGAGGACAGCCAACTAGACGAGCGCTGGGGACTGGGCCTACGCTCGGAAGCAATGAGCCGACGCTCGAATGAGAGATTTGACGTCGCGAGGGCAATCGAGAGGCTGCAAGATGAGGAATAAAATCTCCGTAGGGATACAGTGAAGGCTCATGCCGGAATGAAGATGGGACTGCGTCGAGAGGTTTAGGGCTGGAAGATAGGGGCTCGACAAAACCTCGAGAGAATGCATTCGGAAGTCGCCCAAGCCTACCCGTGACTAGAGCGGTTTAATTAAAACCGTTTTCTTGCTGCTCGACAAATTAGCAAAGGCTTACTTCTCCGAGGAGTTCTTGTGCTCCAAGGGATCGGAGAGAATGTCCCCTAATCCGTGAAGGAAGATTCCCTTTGTACAAAGTAAAGGGATATTTGATATCAACTTATATCAACCCTGACACGTTGACTTCCTACCTCAGGTATGTGTGTCCACAGGCACTGTTCTATCGGCGTACCCCAGCCACTTCTCTCCTCTATATCCTCTCTCAGTTTTGTCTCCTATCACTCCTTTGCCCTATGATATGTGTTCTGTTGGGGGGAATTATGCTGTAGCATAGCACTCATAGCGGCTCGTATGGCCGGAGGGGCTGTTTTACTGGGTAGGTACTTATTACTCTGGTGGAGATGTTCAATGTTGCCTTCTTGGCGCAGTACATTGTCTGGTGTGCCGGCCCCATCAGCAGCTTCACATGAACATGAAGAGCCAAGGGAGGGCGAGATATCAAATACCAAGGCAGGGCGATGTCAAACACCAACCAGTATTCGTGAGAGTCCTTAGTTGGTGGTTGGAATCCTCACCTGTTTCCTAGAGCCTTCACTGTTGCATATTTCAGTCTCTGCAACCAAAAAGTGTGGGAGAGCTTCTGTAGGCATCGAACGAGTGTTGGGCAGCCAGACAGCAGACAGTCCTCAGCGATGTGTCTTTGGCAAAGATGTGATAGTACACTGGTGCCCAACAATAGATTGGGGGCGGGCCGATGTATACTCATTAATTAGCGCACGATGTACACCCATGCACACCGAGTCCTGGATCAACACACCTCTGAAAGGCGAGCCATTCGAACCCCATAGGAAAGGCTGCGAGCCTTACCACCTCTGGGCGCCACTGTTTCTGTGAGGATTTCCGCTATAAAGGAAATTTCAACCTTCCTTACCTTCTATTCTTCATTCCATCACCGAGCGCTTCCTTGTTCATCAATCATACTCGCGTTAAGATGGCTTCTATCGACTCACGCAAGTCCTGCTCGAGGATGTCGCAGAGGGAAATCCAACAGTATGCTTAGACTCGCCGACAGTAGTACCCAACCACTCACCGGCACAAGCATTTAATGATGTTGTTTCTTGGTTGTAAAGGTGGATTATATGTAAACATTAAGACTTAAGATAGTTATGTACTTGGAGCAGACGGACAGTCGAGAAGCAAGTCCCCGCGGCTCACAGATAAATGTAGCAAAATTCACCACCTTTCCCTCCCATGGTATTCAGCAGGCTACCCAGCTTAACCGACGCCCCATTGACACCCAAGTGGACGTCGTCGTTCAGCGTGCCCGCCCTCCCGCCGCTCCCAAACGTGCCCCCTGCGTTCCCCGCCACGACGTTCAGCCGCCCGCCGAGGTCCTGCATCTGCCAGATCCACCACACGCGGTCGATCATGGCGTGGTGCAGGTAGAATGCCGGGTCTCCGGCCGAGGTGTAGACGTCGCCGCCCGGGTCCCCGCCGATGGTGAAGTGCCCGCCTGAGTGCACCCCCGGATTGGCCTGCATGGTGTCCTGGAACCGCCCGATGGTCCCGCTCTGCGTGATGAGGGAGAGCGTCCTGTCCGCCGTGGTGGAGGCCGCCTGCGACTTGCTGATGTCCCGCTTCAGGCAGCGCGGGTTGTGGCGCAGCGAGCTGCCCGGCCCGAGGTTGACCTTCATGTCCACGAACGGGCCCTTGTCCACGCAGGCGCCCGGCCGGGGGGAGTTGCCGCCCAGGCTGGACGTGTTGCCGTTGAACAGGGGGGACGCGGCCGGGTCTTTGGCGTAGCGGTCCCAGTTCCAGTAGGGCTGGAAGCCTGCGTAGTCGCACTCGTCCCGGAGGGCCTTCTCGTACTGCCAGATGTAGTAGCGGTGCCAGCCGAGGAAGTTGGCCGTGTTGTGTACGGTTGGCGTCTGCTGGATGTGCGCCACCAGGAAGTCGTCGAAGCGGCTCTTGGCCCCCGGAGCCTGGGAGGCGGGTGTCTTGGGCGACTTGGCCTGGAGGCACTTGACAGCCTTGATGTATGCCTCACGCTCGGGGATGGAGAGGTCGGTCCTGTGCTGATATTAGTATCTATCTGGCTACCGCCTCAACTGTGGAACACACTCACCACTCTCGTCTAATGGAGGCATTCTCCAGAGTGCAGCCGCTGCTCGAAGGGCTCTTCTTGGTGTACTCTTCCAGCTTGCTAAAGCTGGAGTCTCTGAGCTTGTCCACGACATCGGCCGGGTAGGCACGGTAGGGAGATGATGTTGAAGCCGGAGAGTAAGAGGTGCTAGATCTGCTAGTGACCAGGCTGGTGGAGAAACTGAACTGGGAGACTGTGGTGGGCCTCCGGGATGTAGAGGCACTGATAATAGTTGTGCTTGATGCAGTGGAGCTTCTTGAGGAGAGAATCGTCGAGGAACTCGGTGCCTGAGTTTGTCTCGAGCTAGAGCCTGAAAGCCCACGGCTAGGAGAAGACGTTAACGATACGGTTGAAGACCGACGCGTGTCTGAAGCCGACTGTGTTACGGAAAGAAACCCGGTCTTGGATGCGTTGGTGGATTGCAAAAGCGATGACGATGCAGTCAAAGAGAGAGACGACCTGGTAAGCGAGGAGATGCTGGCATCCCGGCTGGTAAGAATCGATGAAGAGGAGTCTTTGGCAGAAGGGATCGAACTTGACATCGAGCTTGATGTAAGTGTCGATATAGCCTTGGGCCTTGCCGTGCTGGTTGTCGAAGGTTTGGGAGCGGGGCATGCTGGGCTGGCGTAGGCTACGGCCACCAACCACGCCCCGAAGATGGTGAAGGGGAGTCGGGAGAGATGCATCGTGCTGGCTTGGCTTGTTGCTTCAACAGGTCTAAGCAGCAAAAAGCTGTCCCAAACAACAACAAAAACAATCAGAGAGATCAAAAAAGAGAAGGCTCAACGAGGGGACACGGCTTATACCGCAGGAAACGAAGGGATGCTAGTGACAGCACAGAATACAACAAACGAGTGACAGCCGCTGGATGGGCGCGAAGCGATGAAGCTTGGGAAGGGAAGCGCAAACTCCAAGACACAGAGGCCGCGAAAAGGAGCTTTAAAGGGCATTTCTCCAAAGGCCCCAAAGGCTTCAAGCAGGCGAGCACTGTTCCCCTTTTGCTGTGCATCGTTATGCAGGTCGAAGGTCAATACGAAGTTGTTCCCTCTTCGCTTGTCGAGCCCTGATGTTTCTGCTGCGGGCCTGTCCGCCTGTGATGCGACCTGGAGGCAAGGGGCAGCGGTGGGCTGCACGGCCTGCGTAGCCGAAAGAGGATTGGTCATCCTTTCATTCTGGATTCATCTGCTCTGTTTGGCAGCACCTGCAAGCACTCGAGCCTCTCTGGTCACTTCAGGTCTGTTTTTGGATATAGTTCTGACAGGGATCCAATAAAAGCTAAGCTTAATCTACATCTGTCAGCCGAACTATCCGATCGGACCCTGAAACAATGGGGCTGGCATTTCTCTCGGCTGCAAGTGGGATCCGTACTCTGTACGGATACTACGGTAGGGTTCTGTCGAAGTCAGTACGGAGTACTCTCTGCAAGGGCCTACTCAGTACAAGGACACCTGGCGGACTGCCGAGGCACGACATTAGCCTGATTGAGGTTGAGGTTGCAAACATCGAAACATCTTGGGGCCGTGCGATGGCGACAGCCCACCTGGCCCTTCTTGACCTTGCTATTTCAAAGGTCCGGATGCCACTCGACGTTGCGCTCGACCCACGATAATGAAATTGCAGGGGGGCCAAAGACCTGAAGGTTGGCCGAAGAGCTGAAGGATGACGGTTGCTGTGAAGGGGCATAAATAAATTCGAAATTGCCTACATTTACATTTTCAACTACGGATACGTACATGCAGCACAGATGAGTGTTGAAAGTGGTCTAGTTAGCCCGTCCTGGCGAGAGGCGAGAGGGCCTGGAATTTGAGGCCGTCGTTTCGCACGGACTAGGTAGATTTCTTTTGTTCGCGTAGGAAATATATGCGTTGCATTGTTTGTCCAGGATGACTGATTTAGAGACTAATTACTAGAATATTGCTCATCTAGGCCCCCTCTCCCACTCTCGCCAGTGTTACCATGATGTGTACCACTATCGTACATGACACACCCGCTCGCCGGCTCGCCATCCTAAATCCTCTAGGAGAGCATCACTCCCAAACTCCAATACAAATAAGAACACCCTTAAACAAGATGAATGAAACGACACCACAGGCTTAGCCAGACCCTTAGATCTTACAAGAGGAGTTCAACAGTCTGATGGACCTTGATCTCAAAGCAGCACAAAGGAAACCAGCCCAAAGGCCACCAGCCCAGACAGTCCCCAACCAACCTCCCGACCACCAACGGCACCGCTCCCCTGCACAAACGTCTGCGTGGTCGACAGGCTCCCGTTGCCGGCCCCCCCGGCGGACTTGGCCGACTGGATGGCGCTCTTGCTCGTCTTGACCCAGGTGGTGCCCAGGTTCTGGCCGGGTTTGTTCAACTCGACGACGATGCCCTGCGGCTGCGGCACCTCGATGGCGGGCAGCATGGGGTCGAGCATCTCGCAGTTGCCCCTCTGGCCGAGGTCCATGCTCTCCATGGCCGTGTCGTTGGTGGCGAGGCGGAGGCGCTCCCGCCCGTCCGGCCCCGTCCAGGGGGTCCAGTCCGGGTCGGAGGCGAGGCGGAAGGCGTTTGGGTCGAGGGCGCGCACGAACGAGGTCCAGTAGGCCATGGTTGTGGGCACCACGGCCGCGTTCTCGGCGAAGTAGGACCTCGGCGCCGCGCCGTCCGTGTTGTTGGGCCCGAACACCCCGTTCAGCTCCACCGTGTGGTACGCCCCGAAGCCGAGCCGCTCCTGCTCCAGGTCCCGTACCGCGTACCGGTAGTTGAAGGTCTTGACGCCGTCGCGGGCCAGCGCATTCTGCAGGCGCGCCGTGATGCAGTGCGCACGGAAGTCGCCGTGCGCGATGGCCAGCTGCCGCCAGAGCGGGCCGGCCGTCGGCTGGCCCGCCGAGTTGAGCGGGCCGGGGAAGACGGGCTGGTCGTAGTTGAGGTAGGTCGTGTTGAGGAGGAAGAGGCTGTTGTTGCTCAGCACGCCGAACGCCTGGTTGTTCATGAAGGCCAGGGCCTGTTCCGTGTCGTTGGTCGACTGCGGCACGTTCTTAGTCCCCTCGTCCGAGCAGGTGCCGGCGATGGTGGGGACCTTGAGGTACAGCCCTTGGTCGAAACGCGCCAGGACGGGGCCCTTGACCAGGTCACCGTCCAAGTGCGGGTTGAACTGGCAGTTCTCCGTCTGGAGGAGGGAGGCGTTGACTCCGCGCAAGCAGCCGAGGGTGTCCGTCGCCCTGGTGCAGCTCGTGGCATTCAGGAGGCACTGATACTGCTCCTGTCCTTGGTCGATAGACCTGATGGTGGCAACTGAGGGGGACTCCAAGATTGCACCCTTTATCAGGGCCAAGTTGGGGTCCTGATCCGACCACGCTGATAGCAGCAAGCTGATGGAGGTAGCACCAGAGGAGTCCCCAGCGGCGACAATGTGATTGGGGTCACCTCCAAACTGGGCGATGTTCCGTTGCAGCCACTTCAGGCCCTGGATCTGATCCTTGAGCCCGTTGTTGAGGCTGCCACCGCTTTGGACCTCCTTGCTCTGCAGGAATCCAAAGGGTCCAACACGGTAGTTCACCTGCACGACCAGGATGTTGCCGAACGCCGCGAGCTCGCTGGCGTTGAAGTTGGCATTGGAGAGGGATTGAAACCCGCCCCCCTGAATGAAGTACATCACCGGCAAGTTTGACTGGGCCGTTGCGTTGGATGGCGCAAAGATGTTCAGGAATAGGCAGTCCTCAGCCACACTAAAGCGGCTGTTCGGCTTCATTGTGAAATCTGACGCGCTTCTGGGGAGGCAGATGGGCCGGAACTGTTCGAAGGAGCAAGAGCTGAGTTAGCCAGGTTTATTTTCCACCGAGTTCCGCGCCCGTATAGCCGAATGTTTCTTACCTTTGTTGCATCCTCAATGCTTCCGTTGGTGGCCCGGGGGTCAATCGGAGCAGAAAATCGGAGCTGGCCCAGTGGTGGGGCCGCATACCGGACGCCCAGCCATTGTGTTACCCCGATGGTCTCGGCCGCCCCCTGGACTTTGGTGTAGCCCAGGTCAACTAGGGGGTCTACAGCGTGGGCCTGGGGCCAAGAAATGAGGGAAAGTAGAGACAAGAGAGTGTTTCGTTGGCGCATCGTGAGATAAGCCAGGTGAGACTTGGGGAAAGATTGGACACGATGTAAGGAACAAGACAGACAGGCCCAAGAGAAAAATAATATTGACAAAAGGTGAGCCAGCTCTGAAGAATTGAAGTGAAACGAAATGGAGCGCAACAACTGCTCAAACTCTCAAAGTGATTGCGACTGTGATGTTAACTGACTAATTACGATGCCACTTTCCCAGGTCTCAGCAACGACAGAGGGGTCTTCCCGCCGGTATATATATGCAAAATCGGACGGCATAATGTTCGTCTGAACTCCAAAAACAAATTAGGTTCGCGATGTCCTCCCATCCTCCCAGGGACCCCCTGGCCGACCCGCTTGTCGAGTCATGAGGACCTGGGGTACGGCTCAGAGGACATTGTCTCAGTACCGTTTGAATCTGTCTCCGGCAGGAAAAGGGAAAGGGAAAGTCTCGGCCGCCAATGTGAGAGGAATGTGAGTCGACGAACAGCCTGATGATTCCCTATGAAGCGCCAGAGAGATGGAGGCCAGAATATCCCAATGATTGGGGCCTACAATGACCGCCCCGTGGGCAGAGCTTCAGAAACAGAAAATTCCAGGGGCTGGGAAGAGTGAGTGGCCGAACTGCAGTTGAAGACTTGAGGGTTTGAAAGGAGTTGCAAGGGAAACGAAACATAGTGACTTTACCCGGCGACGTGGGCCAAGAGGGCGCTGCAGGACGGGAGCGCGTTGCTACACGATTGTCGAGATTAGCCGACATATGCACCTACGGCTCATGCAGGGGAAGCCAAACTTCTAATCATCCGATGAGAGCTTAGAATACGGGGCGAGATAAGGGCGTCGTCCCATGCGCCATCGTCATCCCTTCGCGACTCCACGTGAACTACTCGCAGTGCACTTTTGATTGCCACGTCTCAGCAGGTGGACGACATTGGTGGCAATTACTTCTGGTAAACCGCGCAAGTTTCGTTGCCGCATATCCATCGCTTCCCACTAGCGACAAACAAGATAAGATAGGAATTCAGAGCTATAGCCCTCTTAAGCCTTGTTCGGTTTGTTTCCTCTCCTCCTGACGCGGCTGGTATTTGAAGTATTGAAACATGCAACCCGAGCCGAAGGGGTCATCCACCAGGCCCTAAACCCGTTTGACAGGTATCGAGGAGCGACGGATCTCTGGCACATCGTCAATCATGAGGGTAATCTCTGTGATGTGAGAGGCTCGATATTCCTAGGACCAGGTCAAGATCCGTCTTGGAATGGCGCCAAAGGGGCCATAAGAACTGGATGTTTGAAACGCCACATGTGATGTCGCCAAAGGGGTGTGAGAAGAAACATTTCGTGGATCATTGCCGGTCCTGTTGATCTTTTCTGTTTCCTGCTTCTGTAGGGGGGTCTGTCGGACATTTTGCTCCTTCTTTCTTGGCTTCACCATCACCTAGACAGGCAAGGGCCAGATGGACCTAGCGCTCATGAAGATTAATACGGGTGGCATCCCGCTTCATACAGCCTGCTCCCACCACTTTTGACGGCGCATGACCCTATAGACGCCATGCCCCCGTGGGTGTGAGCCATGTTAACGCAGTTGACAGCAGCAAGCCTAACCCGACGAATAAATAAGAGGATATTATTGGAACCTAGTGTGCTACCGGGAGCCGAACCCCTTTTGGTGTCACATGATACCCAAAGGCAAATATGGAGTAATTAGACAAGGCAATGAAAGCACATGCATTCGTATAGTAGTGATACTTGGGGATTGAAACGAGAGTCTGTAGCTCGTATACATTCGCTACCAGGAGCCGCTTCCGGTGGTAGAAGAGCGCGACATGCAGGACCTTATCATATTCACAGAATGGTGACACTAATTATATCCTGACGTTATCTCCCCTGTCACAATCAAAGCATTGGGAGCAGATTTGGTACACTCTTAGGTCTGGTCCACGATATATGAAGGGAATGTAGGAACTTTGAACTCCCAGCCAGACTAGGTAATTATCCGAGTAAGTCCTTCAGATAATTACCTATATGCATACCTTCCTAGGGTGAGCCCTAGGAGTTGCACCGGTCTTGACCTCGAATAGAGCGCCAGTTGTGCCTTCTTTCCGCGGCACTGGTAACTTGCATTGGTTTGACTGAAACGCAATCCTACTAATGAGATAAATGTTAGACTTCAACTTGGGAGGACCTGTCTTCAAGCTGTTATTCCTGTGTGCCGAGCTTCCTTCGCACATCAGCAAGAAGTTAGGCCCTTGGCTAGTGGATCCCCATGATTATGTGCCTTTGAATCGTGGTGGCGGTCTGTTGGCTCTGGTCGAGTCGCAGGACCAGCTCCTTCGACCGCCGTGCACTCCTCGGATGGCGACTTCATCCCGGGCGGGATTCTCTAATTACTTGTTGCGAAGTCCGATGCCCACTTGCATTGATTATCACAAGCCTGAATATAGGTGCAGTGGGGACTCCATGGCTGCCTCGCCCACACAGACGAAGCCTTTGTAGAATAAGAAGGGCTGGCTTTACCAAGCGCGAGGAGATGGTAGATCGGATCCTTAGGAACGATCCGTCTAAAGGGGATATGCACAGTCGCTAGGCCATCGACTTCTGGTTGCTGTCGAGGTCGTATGGGATTGTGACCTGTGGTTGTACTTGATCTGGGTGTTGCCAACTTTGCCGACGCTGACCATCCTCCTCGACTACTAACACCTCGTCCTGGGCCAAAGTCGCGGCCCTGATGGTCTTCACCTGTTATCCTATCCTTTCTGTGCGCCGCTATCTGTGCTCCTCCCCCAATAGCAACATATCTTGCCAACGTTCAACCTACAGACGACAGGCCTCGCTGTAAGCAGCGGTAGACCTTCGAGGTAACATGTAGCTGACGGTAATCTACGTGTGACATCATCCTCTACCAGCTCGCCAATCCTACCGTGTCTGGCGCGATAAGACGAGGGTTCAGGAGTGAAACACGTGAACCAAGGAGATAGGTAGCAGGGCCGTTATGATGGGGCTTTCCTTTTGCGCTGCTGGTTGTGGCGGTGTATGGATGGGGATGTGGAGACAAACAGGATTAACAGGAGCAATTGAACTATCTGGAGACGAGTCAGACGACCACGGACACAGGAAATAAGAGGAAGGATTTCCGCCTCGTCCACCAGCCCTCTGCCGATATTGATTGCGTGGTGTTAGAGGCGGGATCGACCATTCCTACAGGTTGTTTTGGTGGTATTATGGGGGTTTGCTCGCAAAGGGTGGAGTCCATTTCTTAGAGGTGACCCCAGCCATCGGTAGGGGAAGATTGTGGGCTGTTATGACTGGAGCGTCAAAGCCGACGGAACACAGTAAGGAACGTGCTAAAGTTTGACTGCTTGCGATAGAAAGTTCCGATGTCTCTTGAATGTTGCAAGGGATCGAGCAAATAATTCCCAACATGGTGACCTTCCATAGACCAAATGACACATGAGTGAAAATAGAAAGATAAGGGCATGCAGGAGGCACAACCGATCTCAGAACCTCCACTGCCGATCCATCCCCCGATCCTCAAGACCAGTCAGGCAGCGCACAGCGCCACCTTCCCGGGCGAGCCGAACAAACACCGTCCACGTCTTGACGTTGTTCGGCCAAGGGTCGCCCCGGAAGAATCCGTTGCCCGGGCGCAGGCTGGGGATCGTGCCCGAGAAGTAGTCACACAGCGACATGAGCACGGCCTCGTTCCTCACGTTGCGGGGCCCGTACGTCACGGCCAGTATCTCGAACGAGCCGTCGGCGGACCTCCAGCCCTCGCCGACGGGGATGGAGAGCCGGTTCGTCGGGTGAGGGGGCGGGCCGCCGACCGGGTCCGGCTTGATCACGTAGACCGGGTTGGAGAAGAGCGGTTGCTCCTCGTTGATGATGAAGAGGCGCGGGGTCCCCGAGTCGCCGTAGCGGTAGAGGGCGGTCAGGAGCTTGTACTTGTAGGGCATCGGGTCGCCAAAGATGGCGTTCAGGCTGTTGGTGTTGATGGCGAGCTGGTTGTCCTTGATGCGCGTCTGGAGCTTGGACGTGACGTCCTTACCGCCCCACGAGGCGCCGAGGATCTGGAGCTGAGGAGGCTGCGGCGGGGGGAGGTCTTCCTCGAAGGGCATCGGGTCCAGTGGGTTCAGGGTTGCCTGCCGCTGGACGCCCTGGAGGGAGGGGATCGGGCCTGAGGCGGTGGGCGCCTCCGACTGGTAGGCCGGTGGCGGTGCGGTCCTGATGGGGATGGGAAGGGTTTCTCTGTCCCGGGCTGCGGGGAGATTGGCCTCAGACGCCTCGAGGTCGTCGACTGTCGCTTGGTAGGGCTTGTTCCGCTGGTCAGGTATCTCCCTCGGCTGGAATTGCTTCAGAATGCGAGTCACAGACGGTGGCAGCGGGGTCCCATTCCCGGCCTCGAGAAGTTTGAGAATGTTGATTACTTCCTCGCGGTTCGACTCGTTGCAATACGCGACGATGTGCGAAAGCAGTTGGGCGGATAACTTCAGTAGGTCCTCCACGGGGAAGGAGCCCTCCTCCTTGATGTCGGTCCACTCCAGCTTGTTGAGAATGTCCTTGACACTGTCGAGGAGCAGTTCGGCCGCGTCCCTCGCCTTGACGGCGGCCTCCTCAATCATATCCTGGCGGCGGGTGATCGACTTGAGCACCAGGGTCCTCACGCGGAGGTCGTCTCTGAGAACCTTCAGGGTTGTGCCTTGGCAGACGAGCCTGGTGACCTCGTGGGCCTGCCGCTGGTGTTCGTTAAACGCCTGCATGAGTTGCTTTCGCCCTTCTGTGACCGCGTCGCAGCGCACACGCCCCTCTTGAAACTTGCTGATCGCAGGTGTTTCCAGCGGAGTGTAATTTAGCTGGAGACCACCATTATCCGTCTTCTCCATCCAAAGTAGACATATCAGCATTGTGTTTTAGAGGAAAGTGGAGGACGGATCAAACATGAAAAGCATGCTCACTTCGTGGGACTTGACAGCCAAGTGTTGGGCCTCAAGGGCTTCTTCGGCGAGCCTGCCCTCCTGGGCCAAGGCCTTCTCACAACTGGCGATGCCCTCCATGTTGAGTCTGAGCAAGCTACGAGCCTCAGGCAGTCGCTCCTGGTCGACTTCAAGCCACAGGTCCCCGGCGACCTTGTGCGACGTCTGGGCCTCAAGCTCGGCAACCTCGACGGCCTGGCGGAGGGAGTCGCCGACTGATCCGAAGCTGGCTAGGGCACCGGAATTGAAAGAGACGAGGAGGCTTTCGAGGCTACGGAGCGACCGCTCCACATCTTCCTCATCGAAACCATCACCTCCCTCATCGCTGAGATCATCGTCGAGCATGCCAGCCCAGAAGAAGCGAGAGACGGCGACCAGCTCGCTGAGAGCGGGAAGCGTCCTGGTGACATGATCTGCGATTGTCGCGTCGAGGCGCATGACGGCCGCGCGGAGCGTCTGCTCGCTGGAGCCTTGCACGCTAGAGACGTTGGTGATATGCTGCTCCAGGGCGGAGATCTGCTCATCCAGCGGCGGCGGCGGCGACTGACGAGGAGCGCCATCGCCGTTATCCGACATCGTGATTTCCGACATCGCTCGTCCCTATTCGCTGATCTACTGATTATTTGGACACCCGGACCTCTGAGGACGGATGGATATGGCAAAGTGTCTGAGAAAGAATGCTGGAGGACAGAGAACACATTTGCTAAGTTCGACTTATGAGAGCAGGTGTCAGGTGGCGAGCCGCACTAGTTGGTTGGGCAATGGCCTGCTACCCCTCTCTGCTGACGTTGCTTGCGCCACTTGCTGCCTGGCTAGGTGGTGACAAGGGTCGGGGGTGCACCATTGCCTTGACACACAGGTGATGGGCTGAGGGCTCCTGGGACTGAAGCACGTGCCCCCGACACGCCTGAGGCAACCGGTAAATACCCAGGGAGCCCCCAGGTACAGTGAAGGATTAGCAAGACACCCTGTTCTTCGGCTCCTTCTCCTTCCCCTGGTATGTAAATTGTGTTTTTTCTTTCTAAGTTCCATGTCGCTTGCACTTGAGTAGGTACCTATCAGTCTCAAATGATCGCGACCAATCTTGTCTTCATTTAATGCTGTCCGTCGTCTTCTATGCTCATTGAAAGGAAGCCCATTTGGTCCTACTCGGCTAGAGGCGCAACAGATTAAAAACAGGCACTTGATTGTATTTTGGGTGCATCAATCCTCGCCCGGTTCGTCACAGCTCATTCAAGGACAATCTCTTCTTCTTCAGACTCGTCCGCGAGAGCCTCACCCTCCATGAACCCATGAAGATAGCAGTCTCCAATGATGATGTGCCTCCCTTCCTGCATCGGGCGCAGCATGAACGGATAATCGCACCCATAAAAGACGGCCACGACATCCCCATTCTGCGCTCCGTCCGCAGTCCACCCGAACCTGCCCGCCGCTGACCGGTAGAATCTCCGATTGTAGCTCCACTTGTAGTGGGCTCCCGTAAAGGTCTCATAGCTGGTCTGGTCCCGCTTGTAGTATGCGTCTGCCTCCTCGGGCTTGAGGCCATGGTGCGAGACCTGGTGGTCCGTCTGGTTCTGCAGCAACGTAGCGGGCTCTCCTTCGAGAAGAACACCCCGAGCGAAGAGATCCAGCCCCGCGGCACAGCCGGCGTCAGGCATCTCGTTTTCCCTTGTCCGGTTGAACATGAGCGTGCGCCAGAAGGCCTCCTTCATCTCAGCTGTGGCCTGGTTGGTGCCGTTCGGGAAGGCCATATCGAGAATATCGTTGTAGTGCACCCTGTTCTGCTCGAGCTGTTTCTCCCTCCTGAGCTTGAAGCGGTACGCCGGGTCCATCATCCTGTTTTGGTCTTCCTTGCCCACGTGCTCAATGGGGATTTCCGGCACGAAGCCCTTGTCCTCCTCCGCCTTGCCCCGGATCACCATCTTGGCGTCGATTACCTCGATCTTGTCAAGAAACTTCCCAGTAATGTGGAGGAAGCCGTTGCCTCTGTCGATAATGAGCTTAGCCTTGCTATCGCCGGTGGCCTTGCACTTCAATCCGCGTATCCGGAGGGGTTCTGTCCAGCCTCCCCTGGTCCAGTCCGGTACCCACGACGGGAGTCCTTTCAGGTTTGTCTTCCTGGAGGACTGGACGCAGTGGGTGAGGATGTCCAGAGAGCCTGCTTGGAGATGCTGCACTGCCAGGTCGATGAAGACATCCTCCGACGACTTGCTGTAGTCGACCACGACCCTGTCCTTCTCGGCGGTGAGACCGAGGACGCCGTAGATTTTGTCGCTGCCCAAGGTTGCCTTGAAGTTTCTGGTCTCCTCCAGGAGCTCTAGTAGCGACATCCTGGTTGTCTCCAGTCCGTCTTCAGTTCGCTCTCGCCGTAGCTGGTCCATTATCATGAGCGACTTCTGGTTGTGTCTGTCTGATATCAGCTGCCCCAGCCGATACCTGTGCAAGACCAATATGGTTAAGGAGAGCACTTCCCAGGGGAACTCCAACTGGCCACAGTGAAATAGAGCCTTCCGGGCATTGGCAGCCTCTTGAATGATCCAGGTGCGGGAGAACTGGTTGGGATGCAGATCTATTAGCAACTCGAGCGAAAGCTTCATGCTCTCCTCTGGCCTGAGTGGCCTCGCAGCCCCTCCTACTTACCCATGCACGGTCGAAGAATTCGGCCAATGAGTCCCATTCGAGTTTGAGGAAGCGGGCGCCGCCATCCTCCTCACTTTGATCCTGGCTTTCCAAGTTGAGAAACGCCCATTGTATCTCGTGGTTGGTATTGTTGTTTTTGAGCATCCCCCTTCCAATCAGAAGCTCCTCGAACGCGTCCGAGATGCGCTTGAGTGTGCGAAAGGCCCCCTCCTCGATCCCGACCTCCTCCCCCAACCAGATCCGAACCGTGGCGGCATTCTTGTAGATATCGCCCATCATCTTGACATGCTCGTTTCGCTCGGCGATATCGTTTTGGTTGATGCATAAGGCATCGACCCAGAGCCGGAGTGGCCTGTCCTTGAGCCTGAGCCGCCTCAGGGCGCGAAACAACTCACCGCCGATGACCAGCTCGACATCGTCGACGTATATCCAGCTGTCCGGGAGCGGTCCACCAAGTCGGATGTACAGATGCTCGTAGTGGGGATGCCCCAGTGTGTCCCTGAACACCATCGAGGCAGCATGGTTCACCAGCTTGCCATTTTCGTCTCTGCCGTACGCGGCGACTTGTATCTGGGAGTCCGGATCCAGTTCGAGGCCCCTACTCACACTCTTGCTCCAGCAGTAGCTCAGGGCATCGTAAGGCTCTGGGGTCTCTGCCACAGAACCAAAGTCTAGAGGCACATGGCAGAGCTTGCAAATGACAGCTGCCTCCCATTGTTGGGCCGGTTCGAGGATCAACACTCGAGTCTCCGATGGCAGACGCAGGGGCTTGTATGGATACGCTGTCATTATCGAATGCAACGCGGCGCACGCGCAATGGCAGCAGATCCGGCGGCCAAATTGTATGTGTATGGTGAGTCTGTGAGTCGGGGAGCAGCTGAGGAAAGCTCCTAGACTTACCTAGTTGCACTAGAATCTGGTACGGGCGACTTTGGTGTTCCTAGTGTTGTCGACGGGGTAAGCCCCGTTATGAATAGCAAACCTCCAGGTGTAGTGCAGATTACGTGTGTTCTAACTGGATTCCGTGTTACCCGCTAAGGGCGGATCGATATTGACTAGGTACTTCATATCATGGAAGTCGCTCAGATGATGGGATCATGGGAAACTTGGGAGTGGACATGCTGAAGGATTTGTGAGCACACGCCTTTGAGCACAGAGCTGGCATCGCTGGGGTCTGTTCCAGGCTCCAGCAGGCCACTCAGCCACTCAAGCGGAGGTGCAAATCTCGTCCTACAGGGCATTTGCCCCCTGAACAGGGGGACCAGCGCAGCATGAATTGTCGAAATACCCCATGCCAGCCTACATGAGGCGTGGACCCCCAGGAATCAACTGGGGCAACGAGGCGGTGTAGTTGGAGCCATCGACCGAATGCAACATGGTCACAGCGGCCAAGGTTGCGATCGGTAGGATTTGGAGGCCGCCATGCAGAGATGCAGAGCCTCCATTCCATGGACGACGAAATGGGCAGCAAACGAGCCCGGCGACCAAGGATTCCTACAGCAGTGTAGAAAATTGCCAACGATAAGTGGTGGTTTAAAATCCCGTGATTAGATCCGCGTGCTCGCTGCGCCACACACCCTCGCGAACGACTAACGAGGAGACCCTGAGCACCACGATGAACTGCTTGAAGCCCACTCTAGACAATGTGCAAAAACTAAGAATCTCAAACATCTTTGACAACATCAATCGCTCTCCGGCGGCTTCTCGCCAGGGGATTCTTCCTTCTGAAAGCCAAAGCCAAACCTAGTTGCTATCGCCGCCCACTGATAACCACCCTCTCTAACCAAGGCGATGTCGCCCTTCCACTCATTCGTGTGTTGAGGACTCGGGTATTCATGGCAGAAATGGCTGGCCTCGTACTAGGTGGGGTTGGGGTTTTGGGAATCGCCGGGCTCTTCAAGTCGTGCATTGAGAACTTTGACATCGTGGTCCGAGCGAAGGACTTTGGGGAGGATTTTGACCTTCTGTGCACTCAGGTTGGTTTTTTTTCTGCGTCAACTTCTCCTTCTTTTTGCCATAGTCTTCTTTTCCCGCCCTGAATTACGAACACTGCTGACGTTGGACCGACAGCTCTCGCTGCAGCGCATTCGTCTCGTCCTTTGGGGCGAGTCGTTGGGACTCGTTCCGAACCCGATAGGAGGAGCATCCCCTACAAATGCGGTCTGAATCGCCCGGACATCAGGCCGGCTGTGGAGAGCTCGCTGAACCACCTGCGTCTTCTGCTGGAGAAGGCCGATCTCGTTGCAGACCGTTTTGAGCTGAAGGACGGAGATGGTGGCAATGGGGGACCACATCCGCAATCGGCGACCGACTCTCCTTCCAAGGGACTTGTCATCTTCCGGGAGCGATTCGAGGCATTTCGCACGCGAATCCGCACAAATCAGAGGCAGAAATCCACATGGACTGTCACTCGCTGGTCCGTCCACGACTCGGTCAAATTCTCCGCCATAATCACCAAGATCAAGGACCTCATGGACAGCCTCGAGAGCATCACCAGTACGCTTGGTATGTTGCAGCGGCAGCAGGCCTCTCTGGTCGAGGAAATCGCATCAATTTCGGACATGCAGAGCCTTCGACTCGTCGAGAGAGCCTCATTGTCGTCCGGGAGCCGCTCCGAGTCTCAGAAGCTCATCGCCGATACTGCAAGCTCTCGTCTGCGTCTGGTGGGCGAGTCCGGACGCTCGGTGGCTATTCGCTCAATTTCTGAGGCGGCGAGCAGCAGCCAGTCGTTCCACACGGCGCCTTCGCACCCGCGATTCGCTCCCACGACGATCGACGTAGCTGAGGCTGGCGAAGATGACGCCAACAACCATGCCCGCCCTGCGGATCCTTATTCCAAGATGCCATCTCAGCAGCACCATGGCGTCCAAGCCTCTGTCACTCCTAGGGCTTCGGGGACAAAGCTGCGTGGTTTCCTCAATCCCGAGCCAGCATCGACGCCCAGCCCAGCTGACATGCCTCAGAATCAGAGGCTCATGGCCGACTTGCTTAAGAAGCGAGGGGGTGCTCTACCCAAGCCAAGCTTCAGCTCTGGTGAAGAGTGCTACGGGAGAGCTATAGCTGCGGTGAAGTCTGAAGACGACAAGCAGTGGGAGCAAGTGTCACTAAATCTCATCTTGAAGGCGCACGAGGGTGTCTCGACCGCGCGGCGAGTCTTCCTGGAGCTTAGAAGCATCAGAAATGCCAATGTGTCTTTCATGAGTGCGTCTCCCGTCGGCGACCGCTTGGATATGATCCTGGCGTCCATCGAAGGGCCCCCGGACACTCCCTACGAGGGAGGGATCTTCTGGATCACTGTCAAGATCCCAACTGACCCCTCTGCATCCCCCGTCCTGAGATTTAGGACGAGGATCTTCCACCCCAACATCGATTTCACAGGGAAGATCTGCGCGGATTACTCTTCATGGTGGAGTGACCCCGACCTTCGTCGGTATTTTTCCAGCTTAACCGGGCGGAAACGCTGGGTCTCGGATAGCAGCTGGTTTTCGGGGCCTAACTCGACCCGGTATTCGCTAGGCGCCCTCCTCACGGCTCTCTGTGCCCTCTTAGCAAGCCCCAACGTCGATGATCCGCTCGTCCCCGAGATTGCGGGGCTGTACATCACCGACTACTCTCGCTTTGGGGAGACAGCGAGAGAGTACACCCGGAAGTACGCAAACGGCAGCAGGCAGGCAGGGAAGAGATGCTAGACAATGGCCCGGACAATGACAGCCTCGAGGAGATCCAGACCTCAACCGGCCCAGGCCCTGGCCTCTCCTTGGGACCCTCCGTCCTTGGAATTGGATCAAGCAGCATCAGGGCCTCGACATCGATCTCGGCCTCGGTCAAGACCCTCGTTGACCGGGAAGCCTCCTACTACGACGAGACCTGGCCCCGAGAGGTGACTGACCCCAGCATCCTTCTTGGTACCGGTACCAACGACATGTTCCTTAGGAATACAAGGCCTGCAGCAAGCATGAACGCTGCTCAACCCCGGTCGCTAATACCTATCTACACGCTCTCCCCGGAATGGATAGGATGTTTAGTTCGTGGCCAAGGGCAGACGTTGTCAGTAAGGGTCGGCATGATCATGAGCTCGAGGCCGCGTCTCCTGGATCCGCTTTTCTTTGTTAGGTTTCATACAGGCAACTGGGTCGATGTTAATACGGGCCGAACCGCCTCCCCACTGGGTGCGCTGATCGTCTTGCAGGAGCTGCTGTTGCGGAGCGTTGCTCTCCTCCCGCTTCCATCCACATCTGCACTACAGTTAATTGGTTACGGCGACATAGGCCAAGGACATAACACGTTCCTTGGCCTCGGCCAAGTGCTTATCAGCGACGCTATCTCGGGATCACTAAGTACCAATGTAATCCTTGAGCGTGCCGCCGACACCCCTATAATATCGCTGCGCCTGGATATTCAGAACCCCCTTGGCATGCTTGCCACTCTGTAGTAGAACGATGAATGAATAATTATCATAGGAGTACAGAGTGACTCAATCTCCCCCAGCTACATCTTCAGGCAGATTCAATTAACCCTTTAAGATATCTATGCTATCATTACAAGTAGAGTCCAGCACACACTTGTTCGGTTGCAGTCAACAGTCCAAGTTCTTTGCTTCCATTCAGGGCCAGTCTGCGGTGCATCTTTCATACTGAGCCTTGATCCATCTAATCGGCTGGGTACCTAGGTACCTACCAAGGCATGTTGGGTTGTATTGTTGCAACAAGTACAAAATGAGCACTCCGACGTCGATCTCGAGGCTTCTTCGATTCCAATATGGTGACCATTGCAACCCCTTTTATCTATATAGATCGTGGAAAGAGGCCAAGGTACGTAGAATACCTACCTACGTGATGTCCACAAGGAGCTATATCCAGACAATGCACTGGAGCTCTTGGCTTGAGTTGGATCGAAAGTGCAACCACCAGGCGATCGGCAGCAAAATCGAGCTTCACAGAAGCCCAAGGCATGTACCTGAACGGGAACAGAGGGACTGTAGTGAAGTGAAGCCCACGGCGCTAACTATATACAACCCATTCGTAATGGGGAAAAGAACCCACATTTAACCCAGCGCTGCCAACGTCGTGGCTTCCCTGCCTCCCATGATTCCCTTCCCCCTTTCAATCCTATCCCTACACAAAGCTCAGTCTATCTAGGCTAGTCTGTCGCAAAAACAAAAGAAAAAGGAGAGAGAGCGCCAGACCCACTCAAACAACCAGCGGCCTGGCGGCCCTCCTGGACCTGCGAGCCGCCCTCCGTTCCAGCGGCGGCGCAGCTGCCTGGACAGGCGGGGCGGGGAAGCCGGCGAACCGCTCGGCGCCTCCTGCGGCGGCGAAGTTGTTCATCATGGACCAGACGGGCAGGCTGTTGGCGGCCCTCTGGCGCTCCACCATCTCGGCAAGCTCGGCCATGGAGATGACGACCCCACCGCCGCCGGCCGCCGGGGGCGCGGCCTGGCGCGGCCTGAGCGGCGTCGTGCCCATGGGCTTCGGGGCCGGGGCGGCGGGCTGGGGCACGGCGGCGGGCGGTGCCGTCGGGGGCTCGACGCCGGCGGCGGGGGCCGGTACGGGCGCAGGGGCGAGTACGGCGCCCGCGCCGGCGGTGACCGGGGTCGTGCCCATGGGCTTGGGGCCGGTCACGGGGGCGGCGGCCGGCCCGGCTGCGACGCCGGCCGGAGCGGGGACGGGAGCCGGCACAGGGGCGGCAACGGGGACCGGGGCGGGGGCGACGGCGGGCTCGCCGGCGGGCCGCTGGCCCTGGACGGCCTCACCTGGACGCTGGCCCTGGACGGCCTCACCCGGACGCTGGGGCTCGCCAAGGGGCTGGGCCGGTTGCGGCTGCGGTTGCGGCTGCGGTTGCGGTTGCGGTTGCGCCTGCTGGGGCTGGCCCCCCTGGACGGCGCCGGCACGCTGCATGATGAGGATGAACTCGCCGTCGAGCTCGCCGACGGGGACGGCGAGACGCATGTTCTGACGGTCGAGCAGGGCCTGGTTGGTTATGGGGCTGAAGGTGGCCTCGAGCAGCAGCTGTGTGGCCGCCGCCCCGCCGCCCTGGACTTGCGTCGGGGGCGGCGGCTGATTGGGCTGCTCAGGAGGAGGCGGCTGCTGGGGAGGGGGCTGCTGGCCCTGGTTCGGTGGTTGAGCGTTCGGGTCCTGGGTGTTGGTGCCGTTGTTGTTGTTGTTGCCGGTGTTGGTATTATTGGCTGCTTCGTTGTTGTTGTTGTTGGGGGCAGCTCCCTCCACGGTCTCCTGCCTCTTCATTCGTGGTCCCGTAAGCTGACCCTGTGCACCTCCGGGGTTCTGGATCACGCCACGCTGGGCGATCCCAAGTGAGATGCCCTGGTTGGCGGCGATACCCATGCTCTGTGCCATCTTCATCACACGCTGGGCGTTGACTGTTGTTTTGTCAGCGTCTATTGCCACCACGTTGCGTCTTGTTTTTGACGAAAACAGAATTCGGGGCTTCATGCTGGTAGACTGCATCAAACTTACTGGGCAATTGCATTACAGCAACCATGTTGTTGAGGTCGGGCAGAACGCCAGCCAGGTTCGTGGTGACAAGATATCGGTAGTTGTCTATTATTGGACTGTAGTTAGTGATCGAAACTCCCAAGGTCCGCGACTAAGTATCTAATGGTATGATGGGGATTAAACACTACTTACTAACTGTCTGGATGCTCTGGTCGGTGATCATTGAGGTGCTAACACCGTTGACAACCTCCGTGTTGACGGTCATGGGCTGGCTGGCCCTGATGGACATCCGGAACCCGTCGGTAAACTCGACCTCCTGAATCCCAGATCCTTGAATCTGGACCGACTGCGCCTGTTCAGCTCCGAAAGGCGTAAGAACTTGGCCAGTCTCGGCAGTCTGACGGCCAACAACCATATACTCGCCATCAAGGCTGTTCAGTTTGATCATCCGGACGGTGTTGTCGGTGCTGCTTTGGGCGTCAGATGACTGTGTGCAATTTTGGTACCCTGATTCCTCTCCTTTTCAGAGTGGCCAACTTACATGTTGACACTTTTGATCTCTTCCGCGACGATCCAGGCCTGACGGTCCGGCGAGAGCATGGCCACAAAAGCGTTGTCAGGCGACACGCGCTGTTGTTGCAGAGTATTGGGATCGATGGGCATCTCGATCTGGCCGCCCACTAAGTCGGTGGCCCGGTTGGTCTGGATGGTCATGGACTGGGCTGACAGCTGAACGAAGGGCTGGCCTGTGGACCCCACAATATGAGACGCAGAGAGGGGATTGGGATTCTGATTCACGATGATTTGACTCTGCTCCTGGGAGAAGGTCTCGATCTTGGTGCCATCCGGGAAGGTGAGCTTATTAAGTTGCATCTGTTGGGATCAAGGATAATTAATACCAAGTAACTGTTGTAGTAGCGACTACTCATGGAACTAGTCATGAAGATGAAGGATGGTGATCATATTGGTGGTCATATTGACGATCATAGTGACAGCCATGTTGGCCCAAGGGGCAGGCTACTCACATCGCCATTCAGGTTGGCAACCTGACTGAACTGGAGATTCTGGTCCTGGGCGGCCACCAGGGAGCCAAGCCTCAGGCTCACAACAAGGAAAAAAGTGTATGACTTCATGATCGCCAGCGAAGGTCGGCCACCGGGGCTGTAATTACCTCGAACTTGGAGGAGTGGAAGGAGAAGAGAAGTTAAAAGAAATGTCAAAAGAATTAGAGAAAAATTGGAAGAAAACGAAGAAAAGGAGAGACTTTCACGAAGTTGTCGTGAGGGAAACCCGAATCTGAGATGCCAACGATAGTTAGTCGATCACGCAGTCAGCAAGAGCTCCAGGCTTCGGATGATAGAGGCATCACACGGGATAAGCTTATAATAAGGAGGCGGCTGACACGGAAGTCGGGTCTATGTCAGGCAACACTGGAGAGGAAAAGAACAAAGGGGCAGTAAGAGGAAGGCCAAGGAGTGATAGATGAGGCGGGAAGCCAAGAACATGAAGGGATTCCGGGACACTTCGGACGCGCACGGTTCCCGGAATAGCTGCGAGTTTCCATCTTGTCATGCCTTCGAGATTCACTTGTTGCTTCACTCAGCTCCAGTCCTGAATGCGGATGGGGTTGGTGGCCGGGCAGCGGCGCATCCGATGGCAGCTAGGGCGTATGAGGTGTTAGAAAGCGCAGCAGAGGCCGGGGATGGTAGTCAAGAGGTTTTGCTTAGGGTTTCGCGTGTGAGCGTCGAGTTGGTGTTAAAACATCAGATGACTTAGGGAAGGTGGGCGTTTGGCTGTTTGGTGGAACTTCGGCTGAAAGACTGCGAGGAGCCGAGAAGTGGTGTCGCCAGTCCACGACTGCCATGATGCCTAGCATCCCGAGTTCTCTTGACGCCTACTCGGCATCTTGAGTTCTTGCCTCCTTGACACCTCGCAGTCTGGAGTCTTTTCTTCTTCACACCATAAATTGGTCATTCCGCCTCCGCTTCCCTTACTGGTCAGCGCGAGCCAGTGTCCGACACCCTAGTGAGACTGGGACGCGGCGCGCACACCAAGAGCTAGGCGTTGATCGGATGCCTGTGGCTCCGTCATCGCATCAGTCTTTTTCTTGGTATTTTTGGCAGTCTTGTTCCCCGTCTGCTTGGGCCCGTGGCGCCGGAGCCTCGAAGCCGCCAATTTGGACTGGGAACACGGGCAAATAAATTGATTCAATTCCATCGTCCTGGCTATGGCCTCATCGTGCTCCCTTGCTAGCCTTCTCAGAAAATAAAACCCCGATAGGCAAAACAAATTCAACAAAAAATCTGAAAGCGGTGAAGGATCACATATTCAACCTGTGCAGACCTCACGTTCTTAGATGAACCTCTTTTCATCTCTAGCGGTAATTGGGTAGGTACGTTGTGCAAGAACCAGCGCCACGATGGGCTCGAAGACTCCTCCGCTCGCATTCTCCAGTTGAGGATGCCGGATGAGACGAGTTGTGGTGCTGGTAGGTAGTCTCATGGATGCATTGACCGGTCCCCGAAATGGCCAACCCAAGCTTAAAGTTCGACGTCTCGGACATAACATGACGGGCTAGAAGGAAGACAGAGAAAGGGGCAAAGGGAAGAATGAGAGGGAAGAAGTAAGCGAAGAAAAGATATCTTTGTTTTTCCTTCGTTTTCTTTCCTTTCTTTCGCCTGAAGTTGAACGGAGGCCCCTGCTTGGTGTGTTATTGCGACTCATGAAATGTTTGGAGATATCAGATATGGCCCAAGCACGACCGTGATCTGTTTCGTTTGAGAGTTTAAAGGAGTTTAGGCTCGCGAAGGATCTGCTGGATGCGCTGGATGTGCTTCAGGGTGGGCACTTGGCAACAATGGCAACACTGCCAAGACCGCTTTTCTCTTGGCTTTAATGCTTAGTGGTGCTTGTGCTGATGATCATTTGCGGGCACTGCGGCTCAAAGCACTGCGGCCCAAACCGCACGCTTCAAGCACCCCAATTCGGAAAGTTTCCTCTACCAGAACCCTCCAAGGTTACGTAGGTACTCCGTGTGTGGTGTCTTCCTGCGGGGGATCGCCTGCGGTGGATCTACCGGGATCGCTCCGATCTTCCTTTTTCTCCTGCAATGACCTTCACCAGGTAGTTGCAGGGCTGTACCTCTGAAGTCGGAGACCGCACAACACAGGTCTTCAACTGGTCCGGAAAGTACCAGCTTGATCATTTTTGCACGTACATCGGCCCTGTCTGTGCAGCCTGTAATTGATCTTCGGTGCCTCCCACCTTCTACCAATTAGTGACCATCTCTGAATCTTGAATGATCCATACCTCTGATCTGAAGATCAGGCGGGATGCCTACCTCAAAAGCAGGTCAGGGGTTTCGCCATCTGGTTGGGGATTGGCACCCATTTTGTCCCAACCAACGGCCAATTGCGTCCCATTTACCAGTCACGGCTGCTCTGACTTGTGGAACGTCCTTCACAAGGTCCAAAAAAATTATAAAATAGTAAAATATAAAATAAAAGGAATAAAAAGGGGGGACTGCTACTGTGGCTGTGGCTGCCATACTACAACCATATCCGCCAGTGCCAAGTGGCAGCGCTCGGCCATCATGAGAGTGTCGAGACGTTGAGACATCGGCTCCGCTGTCATCGAAACAAAGCTTAGGAGGATTTGCTTTCTTTGGCTGAGCAGTCCGCCTGCTTCTTTTTTCCGGAGAATTCTTCTTTCCCTCCAATAGGACAACATGCACTAGGCACAGTAATTAGATGGGCCATGATATGCCAAGATGATGAATGACCCTCTGTCCCTCTCCAGGCACCTCCCTGTACCCTGTCTGGAAAATCTTCCCTCTCACACCACCGGACCCTTTCAAGGGTCCTCCCATCCCATGCCCCCAGTTCAATGATGGCAACAGACCATATTTGCTCACCACCCCGGCGTCACCAGGGCAAGAGAGAGCGTCGCGAGGAATGTCTTTGGTGTGTTGACCTATCAGCTGTCGGTCTTGGCAGCCTCGATTTGTGTTTCTTGTTGTGCGCTGGAGTCTGGGATCCTAGAGTCTGGGGTAAGCGCATCGTCCGGTTGACTGTTCGAGTATTGTTTCTCTCTCACATTGGGCCTTGTGTGCCCCTTGACCCTCCCAGCCTCCCACCCATTACGTTTTAGACTTTCTCTTGTCAGGCTGAGGCAACTCAGTCTAGATTTTTGGGATCATCCACCCTCACTCATTGGTACCGCCCGCACTCTACACCGCTAGGTCATGAAATGTATATCTTCACCGCAACCCCCATTCAAGCTCAGTTCATCTCCTCTTGCTGAAGCCCGATCTTTCGTTCGACGTTGACCATCCAGCTTTTGGCCTCCCCAACCTCTTTTTTGTCCCCCTGTTCAACCCCATTCCTTTCGTTCTACGCAAGTCGCCTTTGTAAGGCGCTGGTTGCGCTTTTCTATATATTGCCCTTCTAATAATCAAACCCCTCCATCACCCTTACCTCAAGACTCATATTGATACTATATTCCCCAGTCTTTACCCCTACACATCAAGGTGAAGCTAGCTCTTCACCGCTGTCAAGGAGTGCCCCAAGACTCAAGATTTCGTTGCTGTCATACTGTTCATATCATCTCATTATGCTTTCTCAATCTCCGCTGGTTTTGCTTTGCGCTCTGCTGCCGGCCCTCAGCCTGGCTGTGCCTGCGGGAACCCCAGCGAGCGGCGGTAACGCGAATGGGAACGCGGCAAGCAACGCACCGGCAGCCACGGCAGGGACTGGTGCGGGAGCTTCGAACAACAACGCCGAGAACGGAGCAAACACTGGAAACACGGCCGGGAACACCGGTGGGGCGGCGACTGGCAATGCCAACAGCGGCGTGAGCGATACTCAGATTGCCAACGCCGTCTCATCCTGGATGAATGACACTGGAAAGGTCTCCAACTGGCTGAACACGGCGACGTCCTTCACAGGTGACGAGTTCACCCGCCAGGCGACCATCGCGCTCAATGCTGAGTTGGACGAGCTCAACCACAAGAAGGTGCTGGACGCGGCGCTCGGCAATGACCCCAACGTGGTGGCAGCCAACAATGTTCTCGACACCCAAGGTACCTTCCAGGGGGTCGTGGACGTGCTACAGAACATGGTCAACAACGGTCCCGACACAGCGCAGGCCGACGTGAACACCATCAACAACAACCGTTGCGTCAACGTGCTGCCTAACATCGACGCCTACTTCGCCGCTGCGGGCAACCCGGCAATGAAGGCCATCCGCCCCTCAGGCTGCCTCGAGGTCGCCGGTGCGCCCGAGGCTTCAGGGGCCCCGCCTCCTCAACAGGGCAACGCCGGCAATAACAATAACAACAACAACAACGCAGGAAACAACAATGCCAACAACACCCTGCCTGCCGCAAACAACACCATTGGTGGCGAGAACAACGCCCCGGCTGTCACTGCTGCTCCCGAGGCCACCAACGGTGCAGCCCGCGGCGGCGCGAACAACAACGCCCCCGCCGCCTCCAACGCCCCGGCTGCCACGGGCGTCCCTGCTGCACCAGACGCCGCTGCCCCGACAAATGCCCCGGCCGGCGTCAACGGCACGGAGGCCAGCGCCGGCGGTGCGGCCAAGGCCACGGCCGGCAAGGCCAAGGGCAAGGCCGCGTCCCCGTCTGCCTCCGCGTCCGCCACCGCCGGCAAGGCCAAGGCTAAGGCAAAGGCCAAGGGCGCCGGTGGTGCCGCGGCCGCGGCGGGCAAGGCCAAGGGCAAGGGCGCCGGCGCCGCTGCCGACGCCGCCGGCGCTGCCGCGGCCGGGAAGGGCAAGGCCGCGGCCGGGGGCGTGGTCGGCGACCTGCTGGCCACGCTGACGGGCAAGGGCAAGGGCAAGGCGAAGGCCAATGCCCGGTCGCTCTACGTTGACTTCCAGGCTTAGGTTTAGGTTCTAGGGGGGGGAAGGGCTCGAGCGTCAAAAAGCTGGGGAGGGTCTGTGGTGGGCGGGCGAGAGTGAAACTAGACGATGTGGTCCTTGAGGCTGTTTTTTTTTTTTTGTTGTTGTTTTCGGGGCTAGGGTGGCGGTGGCAACGGACCTCTGAAACTTTGCGTGTTGCTCTCTGCTGTGGAAAGGGGGCTGTTGATCCTCCTCTGCCGTCACACAGACTGGTTTGACTAGCTGCTGGGCTGATTTTACTTCTGCTTCAGCCTTCATTCCGATTAGTGGACTCTATGCCTTTGGTCTTGGGTGACTTGTTCGCCAGTCTGTAATCTGCTGAACAGTGGGGTTTCCTGGTTGTGGGGAGTGGGACTGTGGGAGCAAGTACATACCACCTTGCGTGTCTTGTTTTTCTTGGGATGATACTTGCTTGTAGATTACTACTACCTATCTTGCTTTTTGTTTGTACGAAATTTTGACGTCTTTCTTCCGACCCGCGATCCTTCTCCTCGCTTCCTCCTGATGGGCTTGTAAGTTTCGACGCCCGATGTGAGACTGCTATGTGAATTCTTTGACGTTTCCCTGAACGCAAACTTTACTGGATTTGGCCGATTTCAAGCTGTGGAGCTTGGGGTGTTTGAACTGATATGAAAAGCAGAAAAGCCAAGCAAGTTTAGGTAATATTCCTCAGTAATGATGTTGCTTTTGAGTTACGACACCCCTGTTCCGACACGGGTGCATGGACGTTTGATGTTTCGGTTCCGAAGAGCCTCAAACAAGATGGGGGACTTTTGTTCATTGCTTCGCCAACAAGGATCACCTGAGATCAACAGGAAATGAGCCGATCAATCCACGAAGAGTGATACCCAGGGATTCATTGATTCGGATCGGGACTCGGTAGCTTTGGGCCTTTTTGATTTTGCTCTAAGAGAGGGGGACGAGTGCGCTTTTGTTCCTGCCTCAGGCCGTCGGGCCTGACATTGGCTGTAGCTACCGAGATGCGATTCGTTCCCAACAACATGCTAATAATGGAGACTGCCAGCATAACTCGCATGATAGCAGACTTGCGGACTGGCCGATCGATCTACTGCTCAGCGGATCAGTCACCAAATCTTGCCTTGGTTTACTGACACTCGCTCCCCGAAATGAAGTCAATACGAGGATGCCGCTAAGGAAAATGAAAGGACGCTTATTACTAAGGAGGATAGAATACGGAGAGCTCGTTGTGCCTTTCGGTGTGCAGCACCTTCACTAACTCACAGCGGCTACCCCTCTTATAGGAGGAGACTCCGTAAGGGCCCCGTCGCAGGTTCACAATGAGAGGCGTGGGCCAAAAGTTTAGGATCATCGCTCACATCGCTGATGATCATATTGAATGCTATCGAACTGGTGGTATCACGGAAAGCAACAAAGAAACCTCACTTGGTCCTCGCGGCTCCAAGCACGGCACCAAAATCCACTCCGCCCCGTCACGCAATCAATGACTCCCAGGTGTAGGGGTATATTGGTATTTCACCCCCTTCCTCTTCTTTCCGTCTAGCATTGCTAAAATGGGACTTCCACTCTCCCTGCAATCTTTGATCTGATGCCCTGCCGGCCATCTTGGGCCGAAGAGTGCCAGCCTACTGTTGGGCCGGGTATGACATGCCAGACTGGGCCTGGTACTGAGTCTTATCGCCACCGCCGGCCATCAGGGGCTCGCGGTACATCGCCTCCTTTTCCTGCTGGACGAGGTCGCAGATGCCGCAGCAGCAGGCGACGGCGATGTCGGTCAGGCAGCTGCCCTGGAGGTTGTACTTCTGGCGGATGTCGGCGCGCTGCATCGACATGGGGATCCAGTGGAGGCCGACACAGGCTGTACCGCAGAGCATGAGGCACTATGAGAAGAGCAGAGAACCCATGGTCAGCCAAAGGCCCTGTCATTGGTTACAAAGTGAAACGGGATACGTACTGATGTGTTGATGGCCTCATAGCCCTGAAGGTTGGCATCCCGGCGAATCCGGTGGTGGGTCTTGCCGAAAGTGACGCAAGGTAGGCACCATGTCATCAGGCAAAGGTCAATCGGGTTAAGGCAGCCAAAGAAGCCTGCATTCCACGGCTGGGCGCTCTCCGGGGACTTGGAGTTGACAACCGCGCTGGCATTGCCCAGGACGGCGTTCACGCGGTCCTTCCACTCGGCGACATCGCGGTCGTTGATGGGGCCAGTGGAGTTCTGAGCGACAGGGGCGGCAGGGGCGGAAGCGGGGGCCGGAGCAGACATTTTGGAATCTGGGGTATCTGGGGAATCGAGAAGGTCTCGAGAGTTACCACTGGATGGTCGGCTGGGAAAGGATGAAGAGAAAGCAAAAAACAAAACAAAAAAGGCTCGGAAGCAGGAAAAGAGTGACGGAGAAGAAGAGGCCTTGGTGACGATGAACAGGGCGATCGGTCGGGTGAACTGAACGAAGGACACAACAGGAGGGAGGGAACCAGAAGAAAGTGAGGGTATCCGATGACCTTTAATACTGGGGCTCCTCGAGGAATGGATCTGGAATGGGAATCTTGGCTGGCTAGCTTGCTGGAGGCCCCCGACGGGAGGTGGGAGACTAGAGCGGAAGAGTCACTCGGGAATCATCTTACCAGGACGGATTCGGAACAAAGATAGGGGGAGGAAACGATGGGAGATTGGAAGTTGGAGGGCTTCGTATCACAATAACCCCGGCCCCGGTTGTCCTCGACCGAGCCGGCGCCTCTTGGCAGGCAAAACAACTGCCATGGTGCAGAACACAGGTTACTGCCTAGCTACCTGCTAAGTACACCTGCTCTCAGACTGCATGGCAGATTTGTTAGCGAATAAACTAGTAGCGACAGTTTCCTCCCTGCCCCGTTCGTTCTGAGTGACAACTTCAAAGCGCCGGAACCGGTCAAGCGCCAACGGCCCTAAATCTCCACACCGTTGATTGCAGTTGGTTCCAGATGGCTCAATCCTTGACGCTAATCCCTGGCACCGCTTTCAGCTTCTCAGCCTCACGACCGCCAAAACTGCCACTCTTGGCTAGCTCTGGACTAGGACCCCCGCTAGCGAAATGAGTTTGGGCATTCTCTGCGGACGCCACATAAGGTCAGACACAAGGGTCGGCGGGGAACCGCGCGCCGTTGGTCTTTTTTCTGGTTGCCAGCGCCTTGGAGTTGCTGCACGTTGAATGAGTGTAATTTCCATGCCCATACGGTTAGCGATCACTGTCTAGAATCACTCAGGCAGGACAGGGAGGAAGGAGTGCCATTCGGCGTGCAATCCCAATGTTAGTCGTCGCCGACAAAGATTGCATAAACGTTGTGAGGCTTGCTGGTCTGGAGAAAGCCAAGAAGAATGCCGCTAATCGGTCCAAGTGACCAGACCCAGATAACTTCCAGCCCAGTCACTGACTGGTCCTCATACTTCGATGCCAACGGAGTCCTCCGTATAGTACTATCTTTCTATTGTGTGAGTGTACCCATCGTCATGCAGGGCGGCCCCTCAGTTTGGCAACAGCGTTTTCGTGTCCCACATATCTCCGAGACCTTGCATCCAGCCCTTCGGGTCTGGAACGTTCCATTCGGTAGCTCAAAATATCTCCCTTTTGGACATTGCAACAGGAAAAGTCGGCATTTGGATTACCCGACGATTAGTAGTGTAGGGTAGTGATCCGTGGTTTGACGACATTCTTTTTCCTGCACTCCTCGCTTTTTACTGAGGCCGAAATGAAAACTGGGGAACAATCCCTTTTCGCACCTTGCAATCGCGTAATGAATATGGATATTGTTGGGGCCGGGCTGTTCCACCACCTAGCCCTACTATGCAGTACATATATCACAATACAATAACCGGGATATGGAGTGGCACAGTGTGGAACGAGTACCCTTCCAGTACGGAGTGATCCGTAAGTAATGAAATCATGATGGCCGTTCTTCAACAGCCCTACGTACCTACGTAGTTTATCAAACTCTCCCCTCAGGGGGCAAGTGGCTACAGTACCCTGAAACCCACCCTGTGCATTTGCCCTTTGCCCTCGTTTCATTTGGCACCCTGTTTCTGGCAGATGAGTCCCTTATCAGAGCCAGGATAAGCGGGTATCGGAGGACTGGATTCTGGAAATTCTGTATCGAAGTGACCGAGGCTCGACTACGGAGTATAATGGATCGACGGGATCTTGAACTGAGTTGGACGGGAGTTATTCAAGGCGACGGTAGGGGCCCAGCTCCTTTGATCTACTTACTGTCATAACAGCAAAAATGAGACTCGGGAATTGTGCCTTCGCGGGCTGAAAGCCTTAAGATTTTTGCCAGTCCCCATTGCCGAGCATCAACAGGTTTTTCTTCGCGTGGGAAACCTTTGCCATATTAGCCCTATCCACGTGAATCCCCAGCATGCTTACCTAAGTATGACATTGGGAGCTATTTGATTCCGATGTAACCTCTCTACGGTACATAACACTTAAAGCTGCTCGATATTGATTAGCTCGGGTTATGCCATTAGTACGTAGCTCGGTCAATCCTTGTGATGGTCCAAGAAATGGGGAACGTATGTGGCAAGCCATCATCATCAGTCGGTCATCATCACTCCATTCATTGTCGCCCGCATGCAAGCTAGCCCTCCATCTCATACTTCATGAATCTACTCCAGGATTTCGGCAAGGGGCCCACGGGGGAGTGCGGAAACTGTTATGTTGGGTTATCATGTATTCATGTTCAATATGCGGCTATCCAGACGTGTGGATGAGTGAGAGTTTTCAATTGCGGTTTCCTACCAAACGTAACCTTCCCTTCCTCCTCGCGGGGCGGAACCTCGATAGATTGGGACACTGCTTCTATGGCAGTTGCTGCATTACTACTATTGGTGTGAAAGGATCCGCATCAGAACAAAATGCTTACACACACGTCTCTACAAATACTCTACTCCAGATAAACCAACTCATTTGAGGACCAGTCTTAACTCTGGCAAGTCTGAGTCTTCAAAGCTATAGACGAAAGAGGCCTAGGGTGCCTTGACGAACCAGGTAGAGAGCCGCTTCCTCCTAAGACCTCCGCTCCGTTATCATCACAATTAACTACCTACCTAACAAACTCCTACCTAACAAGCTGTTTCCACTTGGCACACGGAAGACAAGGCAAGACGACGGAAAGGAAGTTCATAATTACCGCAAACAACTCTACCTCAATGGCGTTATTCCATCAGTTTTTTTGGGGCCTGTTGTGGCACAAGTCGATAGTTCAGCCCCACTAGGCCGCTCGCTCGCTTCCAGGGGCTATATTGCCCGACCGTTCCGGGCGCGGAAAGAAGTGGAGATATCCGTGTCGATGATCGATTAGGGGCCACCCGGTCGGATCCCGGGAGCTCGTCCCGGAGGAGCCGCCTTTCGCGTGGGTCATTCTTGACCTAACCCTTAGCTTAGCGTCGCCGGTTGCAGCTTTCACCGCCAATAATTTGCCATTCTGGTACTCACGACTGTCAGAGCCCACGTTGCTTTGTCCCACTGAGGCCGGGGTAGATAGCTTCGATTCGTGCTACGGTTTGCTGTCGCAGCGAAATCTGTTCTGCTATGATACTTGTCTTGGGAGACCCTCTAAATTGGAATGAACCACGTTGGGGGTATCTTGACAATGGAGCAATCATAGAATCCAGGGCTAAGATCTGTGGCCGGCATCCGAGATGGCATGAAAGCGTCGGGGTCGGATTCTAGTGGTAGCTAGGGACGCGACAGATCCAACTCAACAGCCATTTCAGGGTCTAACCAAACCGATGAGATTAAGTAGGTACCCGAGCTACAGCTCCACATCGGGTAGTATGTAATTATCCCGCCTACCTGCAACCGTGGGGATTGCCCATCATGATTTTGGAGACATGTGCTTGTTACAACCCGCAAGAACATGCTAACGATTAACTTGTCGCCGCTTTTGGTGACCCTGGGGGTCTGGATTGGGCTAACCAGGTGAAACTCAGGGGCGCTGTCCATTGAAGTGCGGGGTAAGGTCATCTGACAGAACCACCACCAGAGATGAGCAGGAACTCGAATAAGTAATTACCTACCTATATCCAGCCGCCACAGAATGGGAGAAAGCGCCAACCTCAAAACCGATCTCGACCTACAAACAACATCCGGATCCCCCCAATCCTTTGTTTCCCAGCATCCAGCTGCTCATTCATAGTGAACAGAAATGACACCCAACCTGAAGTTGCAGAAGTGGACCACCTAGGGGCGGCAAGATGGCGGCCATCGCGGACCCTCCCCCAGATTCCCAGTGGAGTCAGCACCATGGCGAGGTGGGCACAAAGCCCAAGCGAGCCTGGGGAAACGAGGAAGCTCAAGGTGCCTAAGAAACCTTCGACCCCACTCGGCCCTCCATTCAATTCACGAGGATTTCCATAGCGAAGTTGACATCCATGAATGCTGGGGTGGCACGGCAAATTCTGGACACAAGATCTGGATGGATCTCAAGATCCTTTATACTTTCTCGCGACGGACCACTTTCGGGCAACGACTTGTCGTCCAAATTACAGATTGCAGATTACCGCACAGAACCGCCCGAGAGATGGTGCGAGGGTGACTTGGGTGAGGCGATGGCCCTGACTTGGTTTGCTGATCCTGGCCTGGTTCTGACGTAGACTGGAGGCTGTGATTGGTGCTTGGATATTGCTGCGACGCGTTACCCCGCTTCCTACAGTAGCGCTCGAGATGTGGGGAATGATAGGGAGTTGTCGACCTTCGTCGCTCCAGTGGGGAGGGCCCTCAGGGCGAGCGCTACCCGCCCAACCTCCTACCCTTGGGACGCTACTGTCAGTGGCTTTGGTCGCGTGGACAGGGTAGCTGAGTGTGACTGAGGACAGCCAACACACCCAGGAAGAGAACCCCAACTCCAATGTGATCTGAATGAGGGGGACGATCAGGGAGGTGTGCTTGCTTGCCGCTCCCAGCTGTTTGTTATTGGCAGTGTGCCTGCAATAAAAGGCCAGCTCTTCCCGTTCCCGACCCTCCCTCAAGTCATCTTCGTGGAGAGCCTACATCATTTGTGTCTGACTTGTTTACTTCCCCTTAATTTGCATCGAAACGGTAGACTTGGTGGCATCTTAGAGTTGTACATCTAGACACAAGCTCCTTGGAGCATTTTCATTAGGTGAGTCAATTCCAATCAGTTCAGTCCTTCTTTCCTTCGTTGCTTTGATGTCCAAAGGATGAGGGGAGTTCACCTATTTTTGGACTGCAAGTCGTAAACGGCCAACTACCGCCCACCACCAACCTGCTTTTATTCCTTCCATTGTATCTCTACCTGCCGTTACGTAGGTAGTTCATCGGATCATTTTGGCCCCATGACTACCACGAAAGCACTTGCCACTCGTTCCCCTCCTTAACCTCTTTCCCTCGGATCACCGCCTCGTCTCCTTCCTGTTTGCTAATTGTCAATGCCCATCTCCTCGACAGACACTCTCCACTCCAATAACACCTCTACGAGCACACAACAGAAGAACTTTCCCAATCCTCCTCCCAACAATTTAAGCCAGCCATCAAAAATCAGCCACCCTTTTAATTCAGAACACACCAACCAACCAACCAACCAAAATGCCCGTCCGCATCCCTTCAGCCCGCTCCAGCGAGGTCCTCTCCTTCGGCGTCGCTGGCGTCGGCGTCTTCGCCCCCTTCTACATGATGTTGCCAGGCGCGGAGGAGCGCATCGCCTCCTCGACGGCCAGGTGGGCGCCCCGGTGGGAGCGCAACATCAGCTACTTCGTCCCGCCCGTCGAGCGCGGCATCCAGCGGGTCACGCCCCGCGTCGAGCGGACGGTCAAGAAGATCGACCAGCGGCTCCCCCTCGAGAAGATGGCCAAGAACGTGGACGGGAGGATTAAGAGGGGGATTGACCGCGTTGGTGCGTATGGGAAGCAGTAGGCTAAGCTTCTTTGATAATCAAGTGGTAGGAGTCGGAGTGGCCAGTAGTAGGTAGTAGGATAATTAAGCCTACTGCCCGGCCGAGGATGAGTCGAGGCTTCATGGACGTGCGAGGAATGCCCAGACCCTGAGATGGTGGCATGCTCTGTCTCATGTTTTTTTTTGTGTTGAGAGACGAGGACGGCCTAAACCTCTGAGACAATTGGCTGATGAACGGCCCATTACCTTAACTATCTACCTCCTTACCTACTAAGTCTTTGCAATTCTACCCTTCTGTCTGTCGCGTAGAAAATGCGATTAACATATCGTATAGATGGTAAATTGGATCCTCAACATCTAATCTATCCGCCTCATGACTTACCCCCGCTGCTTCTGCCCCGCATCTACCATACCTAAGTCTACTCCCGAACTTCGTGTCCATCACCATGAGCCCCTGACCGCTCCTTGCCCCATAATCTCTCTTTCTCTCAGTGTTGGAAGCGGAAGTCGAGCCTCTTGTTTCCCTTGTCCCTAGTGTTCGCCAGGTAATCGAGACGCTGCTCTGGCGTCATGGCGTCCCATTTGCGGGCCCTGCTCCTGTTGCGCCAGACGTAGTAGGCCTTGACGATCAAGTAGACGCCTATGTTCATGCAAACGATCCCAAGCAGGGCGCGGTTGCCCCGTCGGTAGTACGGGGCGTCGTCGGCGCGATAGATGTTGGAGCCCACGATCCCGCCCGTCTGGACGAACATGTTATAGCAAGCTGCCGAGACGGTCCGGGAGCGCACGCTGTTGGAGTTGCGGGAGTTCCAACCTACTTGAATCGGGTGGGCTGTGGGAAGGAAGCAAAAAATGGCTCTTAGTCTCCTTCGGTCTCTCTTGTCCTTTTTCTGAAAGTTTTTTCGGTCCTGGCCCTGGGACTCTGGACACTCTGGACACTCTGGACATGCGCCATGCTGGGGACAATGCCACTTACCATTAGGATAACTGAGCAGAAGTGTGGTCACCGCGAAGATGACCCACTTGCTGACCTGGCTCAGGTCTGTCACAGCCATGTAGATGAGTAGGGGAAGGGCCCAGATCTGGCCGATCATGGCGGTCAGGGTGAGTTCCCCCCAGATCTCAGCGATGTAGGTAAGTCCCAGCATTGTTACCACTAGTTGAGCAGAAAGTGTCAGAATTCAGGACCCAGCATCATCCTCCGGGACCGTGAGGTGGATAGATATGGAGATATGACACGGGTTTAAGAATTTCACTTACTGTGTGCTACGGTGTAGGGTATGCTCAACAAGTTGGTCTGGAAGGTGTCGAAGCCCAGTGCTCGGAGCGAGAGGGTGAGATATTGACCCGGAGGTATCATTGGGAGCTGGAAGACAAGGCCAAGGATATATAAGGGCCTTTTAAAAGAAAACAGCATCAGCCTCCATGTTAACATACTCCTCAGCCCTCTTTGGATAACGGGGACTCATCCCGGGAATACTCACCACAAATCATAGTCCTTAAGACTCCGCCAGAGCAGTCTTGGAGTAATAGGTTCCCGGTTATGCATACCGGACTTGCTGGGATCCTCGCGCAGAACACGGTTGACTATTATCTTCTCCTCTCTGCGTTATTGGATTTTGGTGTCAGCATTGATTGTTGTTGAAGCGCGCGCATAGGATCTGATCCAGGTGAACATAATATGGGGCTAGGATGTTACCTCTCAGAGAACCATCCCTTTTTGCCCCTGAACCAACTTGCCGTCTGGCATGGCCCGGCGGGCATGAGAAGGAAAGCAAAAAGACCAATCACGAGCGTGAGCAGACCCTGTGGCATAGGTGTCAGTAGAAAGAAACACCGCCACCGGCCGTTTGCCCTCGGTTTGACTTCTGGGAAACAAACCTCAATCAAGAATAGCCATCTCCACCCAGAGTGGCCCTCGAGACCCCTCATCCGAAGCAGGCCATAAGCAAACAGGGCAGAAAGGATATCAGCTATGCTCATGGCGGTCCAAAAAAAGCCGAGTCGGATGGACAGCTCGTGGTGTTTGTAAAAGTATGATAAATAGAGAATAACCTGAGACGATAAAGCAGTATTAGATTGTGTCCAAATATCAAATAAGTAGTAAGGAGGAGTGAGAGGAATGAGACCGAAAAAATGGAATTCAAAAAGGGCAGAAAGGTACTAGAGAAAAAGGGGAGAATGAGAAAGAAAAACTGAAAGAAAAGCCCACATCAGGTATGAATCCGCCCTGCAGCATTCCCAGCAAGGCTCTGCATGCTAGGAAGGAATCGCGTCCGGAGAGCCAAAACTGGGACGAAGCAACAATACTCCAGAGTACCATCTGGGTTGGTATCCAGCGGTCCGGTCCCATCCATTTGGAGACAAGCTGAGAAGGTAGCTCTGCACAGAGGAAGCTGAGTTTGAAGACCGTGTTTCCGAGGTTATAGTCTTTATGACACATATTAGGTTAATATGGGTTTGAATGCTCTCTCGTGGTCGTGGGAAACCATACCATTGGTCGTCAACTTGAGCTCAGGGAGGAAGTTGTCCGTGAGGGCCTGGGCGAGATTGGCACGGTCAAGCTCCAGTGCCATGAACATGATGCACGCCCAGATCATGATGAAGATGTCGATTTTGCGCACTATCCGATTCTCCTCGGACCATGTCCATCTAAAGAGAGGATCGAACCGATGGACGTTCTCCCTGAGTAGGAGAGGCCTTAGTCTCAGCCCCTGGTGCCTAGACCACGTCATCGGGTACCAGGCAGTAAGGGGGAAGCATCTGGTTGCCAAGGATTAAGAAACACAAGCATACCAATCATCATTGGGGCGGTATTTTTCCGCTGATTCCGGATCGTCAAAGACACTAATCTGAGTCGCGATGGCGTCTGGATCGAAGGCTTCTTTGCGATTCCACCAGAACTTCCTGGCCTCTCGTGGAGCGCCGAGCGGCGGCGCGATGTCTAGGGACGAGGTTGACCCGTACGGCTCTTTGGGATTGTGGCTCCTGCTGAGGACGGTCGCCATGACTGCGGTTCGAGCTTTGTAGAGTTTTCCCGCCGGATACGAGACATAAACTTCCGTCAAACGGCAGGCATGGACCTCTTGTGAGCTCCTGACTTCTTATAATGGCTGGTCATGTACGTATCAGAGTGACTGTAAGCGACCTATCTTAGACACCTCCATCCAAGGGTGTAGGGGGCGGCGGGGGTTTTTAACCTCCCGTGAGGGGACTCGAGTAAGGAGCAGCGAGAACCATGGGTCTGGAATTAAAGGGCCTTGAATCAGGGTCCCGGCATGCTACGTCGGGATGGCATGGATGACGAGCCAGAGGCTTGGAATCACGTTCAATCCGTAGCACAGGGAGGAAGATCGACCGTTGGACTGTTTTCGAAGACAGCCAAGACGCAGCGGCAACTTCAAACGCATGTTTTCATGGAGCTCAAAAATACTCAAGGTTCACCAACCTGAGGGAGAGGAGTTAGGATCCCAGGAAGGGGGGATAGACCGGCGCATGGAGTCATGGGGAAGCGCACACGAGAAAACTTAAGAGGGGGTATGCATGACACGGTAGGGGAAAAGGGTAGATAGACTGAAGATAGAAGAGAAAACTGAAGACTTCCTGGAGAGCCTGTATAGGTCTGTCAGTAAGTGTGCCATTGATCTGGTCCTCCATCTACCATTCTCAATCTCTCTTCTTGTGGGGGTCTGAAGGTGATCCAAAACATCCACTACCTCTCTGCTATCTTGACCCCCATTATCCCGTGCCCAGTGCGGAGCTGTCCATCCTCTAGGCACATTGCGTGACCCTAATTGGAGATGTCGATTTGATACGGCGGGAATGGGGTTCAATGGATGCACCCACGATGCAAACTGGATCAAGCAAATTCAGAGTGTCCAGCTTTGGGGAACGGGTAAAAGAGGCGAGGAGTTAAGAGAGGAGAGGGGAGGGGAGGCCTTCATGGCTCAGAATCGTAATCTTCAATATGAGTGGCGCCATCAGACCTGCCAAACTCTTTACTCGAGCGTATGTGGACTGGCAGCTTCGGTCCTCGGGAGACTGCCGATGTGAAAGATCAGCAGCTCCTTTTAATATTCCTTACCAGTCCCCGATAAACCGTAGAAGAATTGGCCAATCACATGTCCTGTTTTTGGGGCTTATGTAGTTGAAAGGTTAAGAACGGATGGTTGCAGACACGCTTGAGTTGTTTCGCAGCTGAATTGCATCATGGTGATTGGCGATGTCGAATGCGGAGACACCAGATTGTGCAATTCTGCAACAAAATCCGGAGCAACCCTCCGGCGGGTTCGGATTCGGCGCGAAGCAATCAGTTCAGAAAAGGCGTGCCCCACCCGGGCGTACTGAGACGTGTCCCGGTGTCTGTACGCTGACCCCGTCCGGTTTCTCCGATCGACTGGACCCTCTGACATGTTGCATTCCCTCCGAGGATGAGCTACATGACCGATAAGGGGTTAGAGGGTGTCATGTTAGTCTGGTTCCTCCCCACAGGCCTCGACTCCTGGAGCGATTTGGGGAAAGTTTGTGTGTCTGTAATGCATATTTCCTCTGGAATCAACAATGACACATTGAAGGTGCATGATGCGAGGTCATGTTTTCGTGGTGGTCACCGCATCACGAAGGAGGAATGGGGAGATTGCGGCATGGGAAGATTAGATGTTGCCATCTATGTGCTTTGGAACTGGTAGTCAACGTTGGACGCGGTAACAATCAAAGCGAGTGGCAAAGGCGCTCGCTACGATCATGTGGTGAACTGGGGGATTTGGAATGGGGTTGGAAAATTATAAAAGATGAGGTGCAGAGGACTGAAAAGTGTTCAAGGCGCTCATCTGTCGCGCTACATTGAACCGACGCCCATCCATTTCAGTTGCAACTGTAACCTGCTTAGGGGTAGTCCTGCCACTGGGCAACAAGACAGCTTAAAAAAGAAAGCCCAGAGCACAAAACACAAAGCACAAAGCCAAAACCACGTCATTCTCCTTCTGCTACTTTAGACATGGCGCCCTCGGCGGTTGAGACCCAGACAGAGGTGCCCATCATCACCAAGTCAGCTCAGCACAAGGAGCCTCTGATCCAGTCAGGGAGCCTGGACAGCTATGAACACTTCGATACTACCCCGGTCATCGGGCGCGAGTTCCCGTCCGCTAAGCTCGTCGATTTCTTGAACGCACCCAATTCGGACGAGCTTCTGAGGGATCTTGCCATCACCAGTTAGTGCCACCCCACGTTTGGAGTGACCTGCCTCACCACATCGTGGAGTTGTGGACGAGACAGTAGCCATAATCTGATAGCACCCTCAACACTGCAACAGTCTCACAGCGCGGCGTCGTCTTCTTCCGCGCCCAGGATGACCTCGACAACGAGCTGCAGAAGAAGCTCATCCTCCGCCTGGGCGAGCTAACTGGCCGTCCCTCGACCTCGGGGCTGCATATCCACCCGCTGCTCAACTCGGAGCGCGAGCTGGGCGGCAGCGACAATGAGATCAGCACCATCAGCTCCGTGCAGCAGAAGAAGTACTACCGGAACCAGCCGGTCAACGAGCAGCTCAGCCCCAAAAAGCAAAGCACGGCGCAGTGGCACAGCGACATCGCCTTCGAGCCCGTCCCCGCCGACTACACCTCGCTGAGGCTGGTGGAGCTACCCCGGACGGGCGGGGATACGCTCTGGGCGTCCGGGTATGAGATCTACGACCGCCTGTCGGCGCCGTATCAGAAGTTCCTCGAGAGCCTGAGCGTCACCTTCGAGCAGCCCGGATTCGGGGAGGCGGCGAAGCGGAACGGCTTCGAGTTGTACGACAAGCCGAGGGGTGCGCCCGAGAACGTCGGCACGGAGCTCAAGGCCGTGCACCCCGTTGTGCGGACGAACCCGGTCACCGGGTGGAAGAGCATCTTCCCCGTCGGCGGGCACGTCAAGCACATCAACGGCGTGACGGACGAGGAGAGCAAGCACTTGCTCGATTGGTTCCTTGACCTGGTGTATCGGAACCATGATCTGCAGGTCAGGTTCAAGTGGCTGAACAAGAATGATATCGGTGGGTTTGCGTCTCCCTGAGCCCTCTGTGCCCTCTGATAATGGCGTTAGGTTGAACAAGGGATGGTGCTATTGCTGACTCGGCTCGACACCTAGCCATCTGGGACAATCGCAGCGTGTTCCACACTGCCACGTTCGACTACGACGAGCAGGGTGAGAGGTTCGGTAACAGGGCCGTTGGGCTCGGGGAGAGGCCGTATTTTGACCCCCAGAGCAAATCGCGGAGGGAGGCGCTGGCGGAGAGGAACGTCTAGGTATCATAAATTCACGGCCTCGGGGGATGCGAAGAACCGTTCGAGGAGCTGTCCAAATTCCAGCCTGCATCGTTATGTAGCACCCAATGTAAGGTTTTGCCTATCAATATCTAGCAATTGAATTCTTTTCCACAAGCCAGCAGGTGTCTCAGAAGTCTTCACTAAGGCCATTCGGTCTAACAAAGAACGGGAAAGTGCTGAGAAGAGGTAAAATTATGGTTACTGACGCTGGTCACTGCCGCCAGTGGCATCTTCACACTCGATGACCGGAGGCAGGGATCAGAACGGGGCGGGAGTTCGTCTGGTTGACTTTGGGGCTGAGAGAGTTTGAGAGCCTGGAAAATGTCCCGGCGAAAGATGCCGATGGAGGAAGTGCTCAGTTCGTGGACGCGAAGTTTTGGTCTTTGGAAGACCAAGGCGTGGTAATGGCGCTGAAAGCTCTGGCCAAGCTCTCCGATGGTCTCTCTTTACCCTGGTGGAGACGCAGCCTTGGTGAGTCACAGAAAGGCGATCGCAAGGACTAGCGTAATCGCACCCAGAGATGCAAGTCTGCCTTGTGGTCAAACCTGCGCTGTTTATGTGTCTGACAAGGGACAAGGGACAAGGGACGAGGGGATTGTGTCGATGTCAGGCTAACGCCACTTTAAGGCGGCCATTTTTGTTTGGTTTATCGAAAGCGTTAGTCTTAGCCAATCACTGTCTAACTTGTGATGACTCAGCGGCTCCACGAAATGGATGCCTGGCAAGTCTGGTTGCCTAATAAATTCCCCCGCGTTTCAAGTCTCGACGAACAACACCAAGTTTTTTGTAAAGCAAATGGAGGCCGCCCAGTAAAATTGCGTGGCTTTCCAGCCGCATCTTGGCTGCTTTTGCCATATGGCTTCCTAAGAGGAATCCCTGTCGTGACTTCTGCATTCGGCTGGCCCTCCTCAGAACAAAGGGGCGCGAGCAGCGTGCCCTGGTTAGGTATGTAGTTCGGGCCTACCACGAGTGTTGTAGGTCGGAGTCCTATGCAGACATCATCTAGGGGCAAGCTGCCCGCTTTTAGAAGCACCTGCAGGCAACCTCCTACCTCCCGGCTGTCATACGATCTTCGAAAGAAAAGGTCCGGGCTCTTGCCAGTACTATCAGGGGAGGAACTCCCTCACAGGTGCAAGTATTTATTCTCCTCGATCCCTCTTCCCACTGGTCTAACGGTTTGCCACATTAACATTGCTGCCTGTGCAACACTGGGAACATCCACTGCATCTTTCTCCTGCCATACTGTGATAGTGTGATTCCGTGATACCTACCGTCGTCGCAATCATTCAACCCCCCCGGCATCTTCGGCCATGGATTCCCTCCATAAGCAGGAGTTTCGCGTTCGCGATCTTTCCACCCGCTCAGTCACCCTCTTCCCGACCCGGGCGCAGGTGGTTCGCGAGATCAAGGACGTGCCCTTGAAGGTAAGCAACCACTGCCCACTGCTTTCCCCCGGCGAGGCCGTAACCCCGATATATCTGTCTTAACCCTCAGCTGCTAACCCGCACCTACAGCCTGGCGCAAATCAAATCACCATTGTTGGGTTGACCCCGACCGTCGATGAGGACTCGATCAAGGTGGAGGGCACCGGAGCCGCCATCATCACCGACATTGCCGTCGAACTGCTGCCGAACCGCGAGATCTTCGAGGACATATACCCGGACTCAGACGACGACAAGTCTGACGATGGCAGCGACAGTGAGGAGGAGGAGGCGGACAAGAAGGTCGGCCCGCAGCTCAAGGCGGTGCGAGACAAGCTTCGGGGCCTCCGAGACGAGCAGAACCGCGCCAAGGAGGTTCTGGGCAGCGCGGCGAGCCGTCTGAAGATTCTCGATGCGTACGGGAGCACCATGAATAACCCCAAGCGTGGCGTGGTGGAGATCGAAAGCGGCCTCGAGAAGTACCGCGCCGAAAGGGAGAAGGTGTTCAAGGACCACATGGAGGGCACGCTCAGGGACAGGGAGCTGCAGGACGAGATACTTGAGCTTGTCAAGGAGGAGGCCAAGCTGTTCCGGCTCGACCAGAAGGCCGAGGTCAAGGCGGCCAAGGTGAAGGCCAAGGCGAAGAAGGCCAAGGAGAAGGTGAAGGAACAGGAGCGTCGGCGGGAGGCGGAAAAGCTCAAGGAGAAGCGTCGCATCCGCAAGGAGAGGGAGAGCTTCTGGCCACGGCAGTGCTACACCGTCCGCATCTCGCTGGACGTCGCCAGCAGCCTCACTCCAGCATCGTCGCGTCGCAGCTCCATCGCCGGCGATATTGTCAAGATGGTGTCCGAGAAGGAGACGACGACGCCGACGCCGCCCGAGGCAGGAGCGGCGGCAAGCGACGCAGGACAGCCGACCTGCGACCTCTCCCTGTCGTACGTGACGTCCTCGGCGTTCTGGGCGCCCTCGTACGACCTGGCGCTCTCGACCATGGCCAATACGGGCCTGCTGTGCTTCGACGCGCAGCTCACCAACATGACGTCGGAGTCGTGGAACAACTGCAAGGTGATCCTCTCGACCTCGCAGACCACCTTCTCGGGCCTGAAGGACGCCATCCCTGTGCTCGTCCCCTGGCACCTCAAGCTCGGCCCCAGGGGCACCGCCTACAGCGACGTGCTCAACAGCCGGGAGGAGCGCGCGGAGAAGGAAGGGTGGACCGCGCAGCAGAACGTGTGGGCGCAGACGCAGAAGCCGCGGGGCCAGCTGTTCGGCCCCGTCAACGAGGCGAACGCGGTGGCTGCGGTGAACGTGCTGTCCAACAAGGTGGCCGCTGACCCGTTCAATCAGACCATTGGGAAGGCTGCGGCGAGCTACATGCCGTATCAGGCGCAGTCCATGTACCCACAGGCCCCCAGGGCCCAAGCTCCTATAGCCCAAACTGCGTTGCCTAGGGCCTCACTGTTCGGAAACGCCGGCCCGAGTCACCACGGCGGGATACCTCCTCCCGCTGCGGCGGACAAGCGCTACTACCGGGAAAGCAGTGATAGGAAGAAGACGCGCTCGGTCGGCGGCGGGCTTTTCGGTTTCGGTGGTAGTGGTGGTGGCGGTGGCGGCGCTCGGCGCGACTCGTCGTCGGTAGCGGAGGAGGACGAGGAGATTGAGGCGGACGGCGACGACGGGGCCACGATGCTCCCGGAGCCGGTGCCGGAGCTGTCGTTCCAGGAGTCGTCGTTCGAGGAGACGGGCCTGACGACGACATACGACCTCCCGGGGCTCAAGAGCCTGGTGCCCAGCTCGTCAGGGTCGAAGCAGCGGGTGGCGCGGGTCACCTTCTCGAGCGTGGCCTTCTCGCACACGGTGGTGGCCAAGTACAAGCCGGTGGCGTTCCTCAAGGTCAAGGTGCGCAACGCCAGCAAGCTCACTCTGCTCAAGGGCCGCGTCGGCCTGACGCTGGACGGCTCCTTCATGGGGCGCTCGACCCTGCCCCGCTGCAGCGCCGGCGACCACTTCACCCTCAGCCTGGGCGTGGACCCGGCTATCAAGGTGGCCTACCCCAAGCCCGAGGTCAAGCGCAGCACGCTGGGCCTCTTCTCCAAGGAGGACAACAGCGTCTACACCCGGTCCGTGACCCTCATCAACACGCGCAACGGCGCCGGCGCCAAGCCCGTCACCATCGTCGTCTACGACCAGGCGCCCATCAGCGAGGACGAGAAGCTCCGCGTCGAGGTGCTGCAGCCCAAGGGCCTGAGCGGCACCATCGGCGGCGTGCCCGCGGGCGTGCCCGGCCGGGAAACGGTCAAGGACGACAAGGACTGGGGCAAGGCCACGGCGGTGCTGCGCAAGGCCGGGGAGGTCACGTGGGACGTGAGCCTCAACCCGGGGAGGAGCGTCAAGCTCGTGCTCGAGTACGAGGTCGCCTGCCCGACGGGGGAGAAGGTCGTGCAGTGCTAGGATGAGGACGCCCGACGCCGGCCCGCGGCGGCGCAGCAGCGAGGTTTAGGGTTCGATGCTGGCTGCGGCGGGGGCGACAACGAGGCCGGGTCGGGCGGCGGTCTTGCTGGGAAAGACTCTTACGATGGCGATGATGATGGCGGTGGCCCTGCTGGTGATGGGCACGACCTCATGGGTGGGGTTACCGCCGCCACGAGTGTGAGCGGCTCCAATGGCGGGAGCAAGAGTAGTGGTGCTAGGGGTGGGGAAGGCGGCAAGAAGAGCAACACTTGGAAGAAGCGGTTGTTTCGACCATCGTGGCTGGGATCTTAGTGGGCGGTCGAGCTTGATGGTTTTGGTGCGCTGGTCATGTCTGGCAGATTGATTCTACATAGATACATAGGTACCTAGGTAGCGACCAGCGAATACACTGCATATGGTGTACCCAGTGCCCGAGTATCCCATTGTGAAAGCGACATATTATGATGCTACCTAGTGACATCCCTGTCTGCGACAATAAACATGATGTGAGACGCAACAATCACCTTGATGGCAAAAAATCTGGATACATCAAGGATTTACAAAGATTTGATTCGTAAATATAGATAAATAAAATAGCAAAGACAAAAAAAGGCAACTCCCTCCGTAGAGATTCTTCGAACAACACCACATCATGAATCGTCAGGGCGGCACCAGGCATGTATATGCCTCCTGTAGAAGTGCGGCGTGAAGCAGTCCCTCCAGACCATGTCCTCGGCCGTGGTCCCGTCCAGCTCGAGGTCGAAGCTGCGCAGCATGGCGGCGAAGACGGCGTACATCTCGCAGTAGGCCAAGTTCAGCCCCAGGCAGCTCCGCGGGCCCTTGCTGAAGGGGACGAGCCACTGCTCCAGCGCCTTGGCCTCCGGGCCGAGCCACCTGTCCGGGCGGAAGGCCGTCGGGTCCGGCGGGAAGGCCTCGGGCGACATGTGCACCAGCACGGTGGACATACCGACCACGGTGCCGGGCGGGACGGCCGCGCCGGAGATGACGGCCCCGGAGGCCGGGACGACGCGGAGGAGCGGGGACGCCACGGCGGGGGAGTGTCGGAGGGACTCCTTCACCGTGGCGGTCAGCAGTGGGAGGGACTCGAGCACCTCGAGGGGAGGCGGCTCCGGGTTGGAGGCCCGGTCGGCCCAGACGCTGCGGACCTCGGCACGCAGGCGGGCGTGCAGCTCCGGCTGGTTGAGGACGTGGAAGAAGCCGACGCTGAGGGCGTCGCCCACTGTGACGCTGCCAGCGAAGAGCATGGTCTGGGCCTCCTCGTAGAGGGAGGTGGCGTCCGGGACGGCGCGGCCAGGCCTCTGCGCGGCCGGGTCGATCAGCCTGTGGTAGATTGTCGGGTGTTCCGCGCCCTCCAAGGCCTGGGGCCCCGCGGCGAGGACCTCCCGTATCTGCCCGGCCAGGAGGCGCTGCAGGCCCGTGAGGCCGGCCATGTCCGGGGCGATCCTCTCCAGCAGGCTTGGCGGGCAGCCCAGGATGGCGCGCCGGAAGAGGGGGAAGTGGCGGAACAGCGGGAAGGTCGGCAGCGATAGGTCCATGGCCTCGACTATGGGGGCCTTGAAGTCCGGGGCGTCGAGGGCGTCGACGGACTCGGCGAAGCAGAAGGCCGTTATGGTGTCCATGGAGAAGCAGCGGAAGGCGAAGAGGAGGTCTGATGACAGGGAGAGGGAGTTGCGCGCCGCCAGGGCCGCGACGAGCCTTTCCACGTTCCTGTGCACCAGCCATTGCATGTTGAGGATGGCCCGGCGGGAGAAGAGCGGGCGCAGGACATCCTTCCTGTCGTTGGCCTCGGCGTAGGTGAGGAAGCCGAAGGAGCTGTGGTCCTCCCCAAAGGACTCGTACAGCGTGCGCTCCTTGTCCCAGCGGAGATGGGCGTTGTAGATGTCGTGGAAGGCGTGCGGGTTTCCGAAGTGGAGCTTTGAAGGTCTGCTGTTAGTTCGTGTTTGTGGTCCACTAATTCCATAAGGTAATCTGGGGGTTGAGGGTTGGGCCTCATCATTTCAATTCATCTTCGCCCTCGCACGCCAGCTGCTACACCACCCAGGCTTACCTCATTAGGCGCTATACGGACGATATCACCTACCAACCCCGTTAGTTCCCTAAGTAAGGCAACACCTCAAGAGCAAAGGGGCAGGCAGAAGCCAACGTGTTTATAATACCATGCTTTTTGTGTAGCCTCATCAACACATCTGTCATTGACTCCCCAGTGTAGACCTCGATATAGGTCTTCCACCAGTCCGTCGCTGCGGCGGCCCGAGGGCCTGGAAACTTCCGCAAGGGATGGAAGAAGATGTTATACACCAGCTGGGCGACCTTGAGACCGCACCAGCCGAGGAACAACGTCCACAGAGCCGAGCTGGAGAACAAGTTCAACGGCATTGTTGCCTATAGTAGCAGGTTCGCGCAAGAGTGTTTATTTGTGGCTTATTCGTGACCTTCTGTGGCCTGCCGTTTGGTAGCTTGTTCCGTTCAGGCCAAAATTTTGGGGGATCTGGACGATTGGGGCGGATCTCTGATGATAACGGGACTGGAGATATTGGCTTTGTGTAACCAGTGTACCACCACCCGCAAGATGTCCTTCCAGTGATGAAGTTTCTTTTCTTTTGAGGTGGTTGCCTCCACCTGTTGGGCCTAATCAAGCTACCCAACCAACATTGAAGGTGCATTTTTGTTCTCTCCTACTGCCTAGGCAGAGACCCAAAACAAAATAACAGGACTGACCTACGTCCTCAAGTTCAGCCCAGGGCAGTGTTCCGAAGGGCTGTGTTTTGCTTCCTTGGCCTGCAGTAGTCCGTGAAACTCCAAGCTATCAATCATCGGAATTCACACTGTGCCAAGGTCTCGGCAAACACCTGCTGCATCTGGAGGGACTCCGGCTGGAGACATGGACTTGAGATCTTCGCCCAGATACGGCGGGAGTGCTTTAGGCTTCAGGTACCTGTAGCTCCGCTGTATTTTGCCGCGAGATTCACAATAGGGCCCGCCACCAACCACAAGGTTGTCCGCGTGTATGTAAATTCAAGACAATCCACTGTACCCTAACTTGCTGGAATTGATACCACAAGTCGATAATCAGCACGTCCACCTATGCTCCTCAGTCTAGCATCAGTCGCGATCATTGCCGTCTGCCCTCCAGGCGATGAAGAGCGGCACCCACGATTGATGGATTTATTCCATTCTTCTATCTTGGGAGTGTTGCAATCTGAATTCACCTAGGAGCTTGTCTACTGCCCTTCTTGCGTACCGCCGTCGACAGCATTAACCGCACTGATAGCCGGGCATCTTGTCAGCCTTCGCTCCTCCTCAGCAGCTCAGCAGGCGAAGTATACGTATTCTTGCCCCAGAAGAGATAGTACACGACGGAAAAGACCATGGTCCCGCCAAACATGACGCTGTTCCAGTTCATATACGACATGGTCGGTTTGGACTCCATGGTGAAGATAAAGACTCAGACGACGAGCAGGAACATGACGGCGCTGGCGTTGACGAAAAGTCCCGCCCTGCCTAGCGTCCAGCGACGCGGGGGCAGACCAGGACCACGGAGGCGGCGCAGAATCAGGCAGATGAAGGAGATTATGTAGGTGCCGAGGAGTGCGCTGACTGCTGACGAGCCGATGGCGTTGAAGGCAACGCTGGAGCCGATATTGATGAGTGAGAGAAGAGTAGTGATGGCGAAGGTGAGGAGCACTGCGTTGGGAGGGGATTTTCCAACTCGGGTTGACCTATTGGTGTTGGCGGTGTTGGCGGTGGCGGTGGGGTGTATGAGACATTGGGTTAGTGACTACCTCCTTTATGCGCTTGGTGCTGATAATGATTGATTGAGACTAGCACCTCAGCCTCTGATGGGAAATGGGTCACACCAAAGAAGGGAGGGACCACAGCGGTCTAAGGGAGAAAGGACCGGAAGACATGTGATATCCGCTGACAAAACTCACATAGCTTATGAAGTCAGAGCAAGGGAGACACCGATCGCGCGCAAAGGCCCAGGTCTGCCGTGACACCGTGGCGACGGTGCTGATGCAGGCCGAGGTGATGTTGACCATGATGATGGAGGTCATGATGGCGGTCCCCGCGTGGCTCCGTGTCGCGTTGAAGAAGACCTGGATGAAGGGGTAATGGGTCGGGGTCTCGATCACCTCGGGCGCGTTGCAAAGCGTGAAGGCGAAGGTGATGATCATGATCCAGCCTATGCTTCCGTTGATCCCCGCAGCCCACATGATGGCCCGGGGCAGCACTATGGAAGCGTCCTTGATCTCCTCCGACATGTGCACCGCTGAGTCCGCCCCAATCAGGGTGTAGACGGGCGCCAGGAGGCCCACCATGAAGGAAAGCCCGTCTGTGGACCAGCCCCCTAGGTTGAGGAACTCGGTGAAGACTTGCCTGGGGGAGTTGCGCGGGGCGAGCAGCCAGAGCGGGATCAGCACGGCGAAGAAGCCCAGGATGTGGACGAACAGGACGGCGCCCTCGACAAGGGGCGGACGCTTGGCCAAAAATGTGTTGAAGACGATGCAGAAGGCGGTGATGCCGATGACCAGCAGCGTGCCGTGCCACTGCTCCGGCCTATAATCCCCGTGGATCAGCACCAATAGGCCTTGGATCACGTTGCCCGTCAGGAAGGAGAGCGAGGCTAGCCCCGTCTGTCAGCCGAGTACTGAGACCCAGCCGGTGATGTAGCTGACGAACCGCTGCGTCTTGGGCGGTGCGAACTCGGAGACCCAATGGTACTAGCCGCCCGAGCTAGGCGCCATGGAGGCCATCTCGGCGATGGAGGCGAACATGAGGAGGTAGCCCATCCAGATGATGAGGTAGCCCCAAACCATGCCCGCAATCCCACCATTAATGAGGGCGAAGATGGTTGTCCTTTTTGGTAATTTTGGTAATTTTGGAGGCGTTCAGTAGCCAGCAAGAGAGAGGACAGGAGAATGAGGCGGGCAAGCACAAAGCAACTCACATAAGGGCAGCTGCCTCTGTAACATTGTTGGACGTTCTCTTGGACGAGCGGACGGGGAGATGACAGCGACTTCGAACTAAATGATGGATTTTGGGACAACACGATAACTGAATAGTCGGACGCAATGAGGGCGAGGGCTTTGGCTTAGTTATTTGAGCATGGCCGGGAGGAAGACTATTGATGCCAACGGGTGGACTGCAGAGAACCTTGGATATTCAGTCCAAAATACAAAATCCCCGACGAGCTGATTGGTCAGCTGGATGGCCGCAGCCTGCTCATCTCGAGGTTGAAGCCCCCCCCTTGCAGCCACATACGGGTTAGCTATCACAGGTGCAATTTGAATGAGAGACTTGACAGCTTGACAAGTGAGTGACACAAGGTACCAGCCGGGCGCCAGCCGCCCGCAGTACCCAAATCAACCCATCCCTTTTTGAGCCTTCACTAGACAGCGAACATCACTGTGGCCAAGTCAGGAAGATCAACGAGCAAGATCGCCCGTTCTCGTCCTTCCTTGTTCCCTTTTCTATTCTTGCTTTTGCTTGCAGCCAGTGGGGAATATTCTAGGTACATAAAAGACATCCATAAAAAAGAAGTGAACAGAAACTTTTTATTCTACTCGGCCGAAGCTAGAGGGGGGCGAGTCAACGGACACATCGGGGATCCGGATATGAACTGAGACATGCAGTTCAAGATATCAATAGTCTCGGCGACGCGTCCATCACAGGTTCAATTCTCATTTCTTCCTTCCCTCTCAATGCTGCACGAGAGTTTGATTGCACACTAGCAGGTGCGATCGGCCCAGTAAGGCAAGGGGGTGGTCGAAGACCTACAAACTCGGGCAACTCTCCCGTGCATCTCGAGCCGGCCAAAGTATGGAAGATGCCTCCTGATAGTGCTGGAGGAGGGTGGCACGGAAAGAAAGCATACCTCCAATGGAAGGTGTCACGGTGTATGTGGGAGAGGCGCATACGTATACTTAGGGATTCCAGTGATCACGAAAGCTTCTGCAGTAATGGAAGTGTTCAGCCTAACGCGTTCTATCCTCCACTACATCCCCCCTTTTCCCTCCCCAAGCGCCATGTCGACCAGCCACCGATTCCTTTCCGACATTTCTGCCCCAGGTTGGAAAGAATAGCACTCAGCCCACGGCCATATCCAGGCATCAGTGGGCTCCATTTCATTTCACCTCGTGGGCTTGCTTTGGACCTCGGACACAATGGCGTGGCGCCCCCTTTTTGGTTGCTAGGGCTTCAAGTTCGCTTCTCGGGAAACGGGGGAGGAAATGCCACTGCATGTCCCATCTTGCTGATACCCCTATTTGCTTGGGATCGGCGGCCTAGTCTAACTGACTAATTAACATCAGAAAAATTGGTTGCACAGATTATTCCGTCTTCTTCATCCCTTGCTGGGGATCGCCTCTTGAACCTTGCTCGCGTCACGCACACACACACACACACACACACCACCAGATAGCCCACGGTCGGACTGACCCAAATCCCTCTCTGCGATAACAGACGCAGGTCAGCGTTGACGCGAATGTCGAGGTTCTGAGATCTCGAGGTATGGTTTCTCTGGTGGGACGGGTGATTGCAATATCGTGGCCGTGGACTCTGCTCTGATCATGGTCGACATCAGATTGAGAACATTCCTGACATTTCTGATCAACAGGTGCAACTAGAGACAGTTATTGTTCTCTGTCCATAACCCTTAATCATTCTCCATTGCCCCCTCCACGCTTTAACCAGCCCCTTACCCTTCCACCCCCCCATCCTGAAAACCCGCGGTATGGCCTCTGACAAAACGACTGCCACTTCTGGGCAGCGGCCACCCTTCACTTCAATCACGGTCACGAACCAAGGCGGTGTTCTCCTGATCGTCACCTCCCTGAGCCTCATATTCGCCTTCGTCTCTCTCCTCGTGCGGGTGTACGTTCGGTTTCAGTTCATGTCTAAGATGTTACTGGACGATGTCTTCTCCGTGGCTGCAATGGTATGATTATGGGATACCCAGGGAGACGCTGCCAACTCGACTGTCACCCACCCACTTGTGATCTTTGGCTACTGCAATATCATCGGAATGAATGGGAATGCGTGCTTACCCGACAGAACAGTCATTTGCCATTATACAGTCGAGCATTCTCTTTGTGGCGGTGTTAAGGGGCTTCGGTAGGATAACTTTGGAGAGCTCTAGCGCTGATCTGGTCGAGTGGCAGAAAGTTGCGACGCACCCACGTCCAACCCCAACCTCGGCACTCACTCAACCTGCGGGCATCGCTAACACACATGGGTGGCCCTCGCCTCGAAACTGCAGAATATTTACATTAGCGACATACTCTACTTCATCACAATGTGGCTGACCAAGTGTTCCATCGCGTATCTATTTATATGTTTGTCGCCGGAAAAAGTGTCACAACTTGGCCGCCTACATCGCTATCGGGGCTTCAACTGTCTTTATGGTGGTCTCTGTGCTCATAATCACTGTTCGGTTTGATCTTTCACAGCCGTGGGTCTTTGTTGGGGTGCAGCATCAGGCTCTGGCATGTACCTTGCTTTCTCACTGCAGCGTCTCCCCTGGACACTCCAACTTGGTCCAATCGACGACACCACCATACCACCTGTATTCTGGCATCCCGGTGCTGACAATGAACACCACGCTTAGGTTGAAAGATGGCGGGCTGCAACGGCCTTTGACGTCCTCTCGGAGGTCACGCTCTTTGCGCTGTCAGTCTTCCTAGTTCAGGGGCTGCAGCTGCCGCTCGCCAAGAAGGCAATGGTGATCTTCGCTTTCGGCCTGAGACTTTTGTGAGTCTAGAGTCCATCCATCATGACTTTCTAATTCCTGAATGATGTTTCATTAACCGCTCTGGTTGCTGCTGCTCCGTCACCGCAGAGTCATCGTCCCCACGATCCTCCACGTCCACTTCCTGGCCAAGCAGCTGCGCTCAAACGACCCCTCCCTCGACGGCGTGCTGGTCGCCGTCTGTGTCCAGGCGGAGATTTGCCTCGGCACCGTAGCAACTACGATGCCTTGCCTCACACCGTTCATGTCCGCGCTGAACACGCATTACAGTGGGGCTGGCGGGGCGAGGTACGGGGAGGGAACGTCGGGAAGTCGGGGGCTAGGGTCGTCGGCCGACTCTAAGGGGAGCAGAGGGACTGCGGCACAGCCGGCGAGGAGGCAAATCATCCTCAAAGGCGAATACGCTCTGGAGACCCTTGCCACAGGTTCTGATATGAGGGGTGGCGATGCCGCTGGCCGTCCTTTTCCCTATGCACATGCCGAGACAACTTCTTGCGTCGTCGGTGGGGGAGTCGCGAGGGACGTAAGCATTCGGGTGAGGGAGAGGCGACGTCGTTGTCGTCCGGCTTGCCGAAGCTGAGGCGGGAAAGAGTTGAGTACAATGTCCAGGTAGCTGGCAAGGAGAGGGGCAAGGGCAACCTCGAGAGTAAGTCTAGGCAGCAACAGATGATCATCTCCAAGAACACGGAGTGGTCGGTCGACTTCGAGGACCAGGGGACTTCCGCTCCGGGGCGACCCTGTGATTACTTCTAAGGGGACTTCATAGTTTTACCCTTGATGCTTCAAGCTGATGGATGGAAGGGACTTGCTGCTATCAGTTGGTTCAGATTGGCGCCATACTTGTTTGCGCCATGCTCTAGCGATGAGGATTATATCGAGCATCAGCAAAACGTAACGCTGAAAGTCTGAGATGAAATGTAAATGGAGGGAAAACTGGAGATTCCCTCAAAGTGATGGTGCGCAACAGAGACAAGGGAGTCCAGGGATGATAATATCGCTTGCCCACTCCCGCCCGCGTCCGCTTCCGCAATCTCTACTTTGCATTCAGCTCCACAGGAGAACGCGCCACCTCCAACCATTGAGCAGAGCCATGTCCCGCTCGTTGATCTCCGCGGCCCCCTCGACCTTGGCCGAGAGCCGCTTGAGCCGCTTGCTGACGGTGCGGGCGACGCGCAGCGAGACCTCGTTCTGGAAGACGTACATGACGGCAAAGACAAGGAAGGTCATGGAGGCGACGCCGCCCAGGCCGTGGACGGAGTCGAGGATGCGCCGCACCAGGGACTTGCTCCGGAAGAAGGCGTACTCGGTGTCGTTGGAGGTTTCCTTCTCGTCCGAGGGGCGGCGGAAGATTGCGCGCACGGCGGGGATGAACGTGCCGCTGGAAGAGTGTTGGTGGCGGTGCCCCTGCCGCGTCAGCTTTGATGCTGCATCTCTTTCGTTTACAGCCCATGAAGGCATGGGTCCATGCGACTCACATGATGCCGCTGATCAGCCACCTCCTCCAGCGGTGAGCCTCTGCCTCCTTGGCCAGCTCCGCAATCTCGCGCCTCAGCCGGCCCAGGTCCCGGTTCACGACCTCGGCCTGGGCCTTGATGCGGCTCTCGAGGTCCGCAGTGGGTCCGGTCTCGTCAGTGCGGTACCGCCGCCGTTGCAGCGTCATGTACTCGCGCAGGGCGAACTCAGCGCCCGACCGAGCCGCCTTGACGTCCGGCTTAGACGAGGTGATAGGGCTGGGGGACTGAGTGAGCCCGCCGCCCGCCGTGGCGGTAGCGGTGGCCGTCGCCATACCCATCCCGGAGGGGCCGGGTTCCTGAACCAGCTGCGGGGAGATGTGCACCAGCGGCGGCGGGTCGAAGGTGGATGCGGGTGGCCGAGGAACCTGGCTGCTTGGAGCGGTGCCGAGGCCCGGGACAGGGCCCGTTGGAGTGAGCACTGTGGCACCCGGAACGGGGACCGGCGAGGTCGACGTGTAGTAAGACGCCGCGCTCCCCTGATGGGTCAGCGGGGGTGGTTGATTCTGCAGGTCCATGTTGAGTCGGTAGTCGGTACAAACCAAGTAGTACTAGGTGATTTCTGTCGCCGGGGTCTGTTCGATGACGCCTAATTGGTGCAGAGTAGGGGAGTAGGAGGCCAACCTGGCTAGTGTCTTACTTGGATTGGCGTGGAGCGGAGCGTGTGTCGGGGACGACCGGTCAAAGACCCGGGGGGACGCCGGGTGAAGATGACCGAAATGCCCGAGCTGCCGCGATGCCTCTCAGCCTGCTGCTTTTATACAGAACAAAGATTCACAAAGCAGTGTGTGCGGCATAAGCCAGGCGTGGGATCTAAAATTCTCCAGGCATTTTACGGAATGCACTTAGATCGATGCATTTCTTTCACTCGCTCCATCAGCTCACAACGGTTGAGAGGAGGTTGGGAGCTGCAAGCTAACGTGGGGCTTTCTCTCTCGCCGGGCACAACCAGCCAATGAAAATCAGCCTTTGCAGGTGCACAGGTAGGTTTGCCCTGAGCCCAGCCCTGGCCGCCACCGCTGGGCTCCATGTTCATTTCGACATACACTGCCTATCAATAAATATCAATATTGACTGAGTCTTGCTTCATTCTGGAGAATGGTTCGTGGGAGATCAATCATGCTCACTTAAAACCTCCCAGAATCAGTGGCAGAGTTCAGGGCCGCGATGATCGAGCCAGGGAACGGAATTAAACAGCCCAAAAAATGGAACATACCCTACAGAGCTAGCATATCAGCTACCTAGGTAGGTAGGTTAGCCAAGCCCGCCATTAATCGACCTGCAGGATAGAGATCCACGAGGCACAAACGATCCCAAATCAGATTCGGAATGCTCCAGACCTAGCGAGGCACACCCGATCTGGTCACAATTAGAACTTGACCGTACCGTATGTAGGACACGCCGTAATGTGAGTAGCTTCCGGGCGGTCAGCAAAAGATGATGAGCGGAGGCGGAACTCCGGATGTCACGGAGGGTCTCGGTGGATTCGAGCAGACCACTGGATACATGATACAATGGCTGGCTCCCGACTTTTGTGGTGGAGGGGCTGGATGACGAGTTAAGGTGTGCCTGGGAGGTCGTTGGTCCCGGGTCAAGAATACCCACTGAACCAACGCATGGAATGGCGCCAAGCCGAGCTGAAAGAAGTCGCATACGGGCACATGCGAGCATCCGAGGCCAGTACGTATCCCCTTGGATCATTCTACTCCCTTATCTTACAGAAAAGCCGGTCGCCCCCGCCACCGCCACCGCCCAGGCTCCAGGAGACGGAGTTGACACGGGAGGTGAGACTTGGGGTCCGCCCATTTATTGGGCTGGAAGGCGGCCAAAAGGCCATGTGCACGGAGCCGAAGGCAACAGAGGCAGTTCCGTTTGTGCTGGAGAGATTTCCTGATTTATACAGCCAATTAGAGCTAAGCAGTTAAGCGCTGGTGACCTCCGTAGAAATGGGCTAGACCAAAGGCTAAGCAGCCACTACCACTCCGTACGGATTAGACTAGACGAAGCAAACAACTGACCAAGTCACCAAAGGCTGTCCTGTGGTGGTGGTGACTGCCTCGACTCGGATCTACGTCCGAGAGCTGGTGACTGCCCCCATTTTGGTGTGCTCCATTTGGTCAGGACAGAGACCGGCTCTCGGCTGTGCCGTGTGATTAATGTGCCGTTAGGAGCCATCACAGGAGGTGAAATTTTGCGCGCCAACATTCAACGGCACGGATATCTTCTTCCTTGTCTTGTTAATTTTTATCTATTTTTGATTCCTGTTCTTGAAACAATCGTTGCTTACGGGGCAGCATAGAAAAACTTTCGCTGGTGGAAATCGGAGCTAGCACACAACGTAGCTCTTGTCCGGCCTGGATTTGACAGCCGCCTCAAAGAAAGGAGACAGGATTGAACTGCGGATTTGGCACCACACCTTGCTCTATTCTGGAGTCTTGTGGTGTGGTGGGGCATGGGAGGAGATATGAGAACTTCATGCTGGCCGTTGGGCCATTCAATCAGTCTGTCGCCCGAGACTCCCCAAGTCCGTAGAAATCTTCTCGGCGTCCACCGCCGACAGTCGGGGGTATTAGAGGGTCGTTTCGGGGAGCCGACAAGTGGAAGAAATGATGCCTGCCAGCATGGCGTCAGCTTACATCACACTCGTATCTTCCATCGTTGTCAACATGTGTTGAGGCATTTGAATCGCATGCTTTGCCTCGTGCTTTTGGTCGCGAGGTACAAAAATACCACTACGAGGCTCGGTATGGAGGATTGAGTACATTCCGGCTGGCCGTTTCCAGAAAGTCCCCCTCCTTTTCTGACTAGGTTGGTAGCACGGATATGGTCGGCGAGAAGCCAACTCGAGCATGCAAAACATCCCTGCACTCGTGGCCTTGTCCATGGAAAATTTAAGCGCCCAAGTGACGAGCCATGCCGGGCTGCAGCTTGGGTGGTCGTTGGCCGTCGTGTCCGACCGAACAGATCCAGTCTGACTCCTCGCCTATGGTTGTCCCGGCCGGCTGGGATCAGCCACTTTCATAAAAATTCAAGTTGGTGCCGGATTGACCGGCAGGCAATGTGAGAGGGAATTAAAAGGGGAGAAGTGGGAAGGATTGGGGGCCGAAATGCAGAAGCAGTCACAAAAATAAAACAAAAAGCAGTCGTATGTACTGCCTACCTACCTATCTACTGCGTACTACTATGAAGCCTCCTCTTGGGGGACCAAAGGCCTTCTACTACCACTCGGGACACGCGGGTCACTGATTGATGGTGAATGGGCCGGGTGGGTGACGGTGGGACCACCCTGAAATGTACTTTTCCTCCTGGTCGCCCCGGTGGCTTGGCCGGAGGGAGCTGACAGTAGGAATCTGCCACTCCCAATTCCCGAGTGCCCACTTCTGCTCCCGTTCGTGGCCGAGGCATTTTATGACCAGGCGGTCAGTCGGTGTCGATCGGTTATTGCATGCCTGCCCACATAGGTACCGAACTGGAGAAAGGAAAGAAGGAAAGAAAGGCCTCTCTTTGGGCGTCTCCTTGTTGTTGCTAGGTAGGTAGGTGGTAGTCTTCAGCGCCTCAGCGCCTCCTCTTTGACCGCAGGCGGTTGAGGGCACAAACGGGAGGGCGACGTACTCGGATAGCCCAAAGCTGTTTGTGCGCCGCGTGTAGGTTAGGCGTACATATCCGTCGGAGCTCAAACGGTGCCAGCCTACCTGCGAAATGACAAGATTATCATCCGTGAACATCATTGATGTCGCTCAAATCGGCAGATGCTCTCGTTCGAGGGGATTCACGTGGAGAATGAACAAATTTCGGCATTCCGGCTGCGTTCCAAGGGGAAGAGGTAGTGTTTCCCGCTTTCAGGATAAAGCCCCGGGCCAACCAATGTATTGACTTTTTAAATTGGGCTTCCGGCGCTTCGGACGAGGGAAGGCAGACAAGAGTCGGGAGGTGGGTTGCTGGTTTTCTCGCCATCTTTGAGGGTAAGAGCAGCCTCTTCCAAAATTTGTCTGGTGATTGATACGTAGAGGTCTAGTTGTGAGGAAAGGTGGTGTTGTCGCCAGTCCATCAGGCCATTCCTCCCCTGACGCCCGCCTGGGAGAGCAGACTAACAACTAGGTGAGCTAGGGAGTGCTGCGGCACGCAACAAACAGCAGCGTAAGCACGTTCCCGTCCGGAACAGAGATGGGGGGCGCAAAAGCCCCTTCCATCAGCGGCGACCTCCACTGACGGGTAGCCAGCCAGTGCTGATCTTGGTTGCTGTTGGAGGAGGACGGCTTTTCGAGTGCACTGTATTCCATTTAGGCTGTACATGATCGTGGAAACAAGACAGGATACGGACAAAATTGAGAGTCTGCACAGTGGCGTCTTGCAATCTTTGACGACGGGCCGACCACTCAGGTCAGGGACGGGCGAGACGGATCGTGGAAGATGGTTGATCAACGGGCGGGAGCCCGGGGCAATTTGGGTCACAGACGGAGCAATATTGTTTGGCTCTGGATGGATGAAGAATGGGAAGGTAGCACTGTGGGAGAAGGTGTACCTAGTGTAATCCGTATTATGGTAGACCAACAAACAAACGAGATGCAACAGGTTCTGCGGCTTTAGTTGCATCCGAGGAACCTGTGGGCGTGCGCTTCCTCTCCGAAATTCTGCCTGGGACGAAGCCGTCGGAGGGGGGGAAATTTGAGACAGCCGGCCAGAGATCCCATCTCACTGTTCCCGAATAGAGCCCACGGTTCGCCTTCCGTACGGAGGTACGTACCTCAAGACACCCGCCCTGAGAATACCAGAGTGGAGCATCAGATTGCGTCAAGGGTCGTCCAGATCATCCAGATCATCTGCCTACTAACTATTGACAGGCCAGCGTATATATAAGAGGTACGTACAAAGCAAACAACAGTATGGATATAATACTTCAGGAGCGTGTGCATGCTTTCTCAACTCAATGGGACTTGACAAGCCAGGAGCTACCTAGGTAGTACCAAGATCTCCGCCCCTAGAGGAGGGCCAGGAACCATTTCCTGCGATTTAGCACCTTGGGGTCGGCGTTTGAGGATCAAGGGCACGGATTCCACGGAAAGTGTAGACGCAATCATCTTGGCACGAGTCGGGATCAGTGGAGGCCTAGGGCGTTGACTCCGAGAGCAGGACCAGAGCGGCAGATTTTGTACCGAACCGCATTGATGTGGCCATCCGCTGCGTACCCCGTGTGTGTTGACTTCTTTCGCTTCTCTCACTTTTCTCCTTTCCTATCT
>PYSP01000539.1:0-14453 GCA_003049395.1 Pseudohalonectria lignicola | reverse complement strand
AGATTGAAACATTGAAAATAAAAATAAAAATAGTGTACCTAGAAGGAAAAGTGTGGCGAGAAGAAGAAGAGAACAAAGGAAAGTGAAATATATATATATAAATAAAATAAAATAAAACTCACCACAGTTGACCCCCGGCTTCTTGGTCAGCAGACTGATGCAAGGCTCGCCGTGCTCGCAGCGCGGGGCGACCCTCTTCCCAAGCAGCCTCGACCACGACTCCCTGTTCTGGATCGGGTCAAAGACGGTCTCGGCAGCAGACCTGTCTTCTCCCCCGCCGGGGTCGGCGAGATCCGAAGAGGCGGCGCCCGACGACCCGTGCTCGGCCTCTTGCCTCTGCGTCCCCGCCGTCCTGTCCTTCTTGAAGATAAAAGGGGGAGGAGCGCCGGCTGTGGCGGAGAGGGTCCTCGGAGGAGGAGTGGGAGGGGCATCATCATCATCAGCAGCGCCGGTCTTGTGGTTGTTGTCGCCGTCGCCGTCGCTGGCGGTCTCACACTTGTTGCGGTCATTCGTGATGGACTGCGTCGCCGTGTCGAGTGTCTTCGGCTTGAAGAACCCCATCAGGTTCGTCTGAGCACGGGGGGGCCCGGATTTGGACACGTTCTTGGACGCTGAGCTTTTGCTCTTCTTCTGTGGTCGGCTCGCGGGCACGGCCGCCTCGCTGGTGCGCTTCGGGACGGGTTTGGGCTTGGAAGGAGACATTGATGCTGGTTGAGATACTGGGAGCGATGGTGGATCGCCGCCGGATGACTCTTGGCGGTCTGCCTGCTCGGTTGCGTCGGCTGGCTGGTAAGACGTGGATGATGATGCAGTGGGAGGATGCGTCGGACTTGGGGTCATTGTGTTGTTTTCTCCTTGGCTCGCAGATGCTTCTTCCTTCTCAGCGGCGGCCAGCGGAGTAGGCGCGGCTTTTTTTGTCAAGAACATGTCCCTGATGGTGCGTCTCCGGTCGAACTCGGGCATGAGCCTGGCGGACAGCGGGAGCAGATCCCTGGCCGACCACTCCCGCAGCCGCATCCCACCCTGGAAGGTCCCCTCCGGATTCATGACGTCCAAGAGGTGGACGTCTCGACCCTCAATCCTGACGCGTTCCCCGAGCGTGGCGTAGACCGGGCAGTGGTCGGACCCGAGCAGGCCCTGCTGGACGTCCGCGTCGACGAACCAGCCCCTCATGCCGTCGCTGCAGAGGACGTAGTCGATGCGGCTGCCGAAGTTGCCCGGCCGGGCGTTCCTGCGCGTCTCCCAGCACGTGTACATGCCCGTCCTCGCGGGGTGGAACTCGCGCCCGAGGTCCCACATGACTGCCTGCTGCTGCTCCCTCCCCTCGTCCCCCTCGCCGACGACGGAGCCGCCGAACAGCAGATGGTTGAGAAACTGCCTCGAGGGCATCGACAGGAAGTCCTCCATGGTCATCGCCTCCTTCCTCAGCTGCTCGGCGACCCCCGCGGTGTCGAGCTCGCCCCGGACGATGTTCAGGTCGCCGGTGAGGACCACCTGCTTTCCCATGGCGACGAGGTTGCGGACCCTGGCGTCGAGGGCCGCGTGGAAGCTGAGGCGGAAGTCCGTGCGCGTGTCGTCCCTCGCGGCCGGGCTGTAGACGCCGATGAGGACGAAGGCGGGGAACTCGAGCACGACGCACCGGCCCTCGGAGTCGAGCGTCGCCTCGTCCACCACGACGCCCGACGACGACAACAGCTGGCTGGGGCTCGGGTAGCCTCCGATCTGTCGGTCGGGGGGCAGGTCTCGGAAGCGGACGGCCGAGTTCGGAGGAGACAGGACCCCGGTGATCCCCTCCTCGGCGCGGACGGGGCAGCACCTGGAGGTCCGCGTGTAGACGGCGACGCCCGAGTAGCCCTTCTTGAACCTTGGCAGGCTGAAGTGGACGTCCCAGCCGGGGACGAGGACCATGTCGTCCTGCAGGTCCTTGCGTTGGATCTTGGTCTCCTGCATCACGACGATGTCTGCCTCTAGGATGTCGAACATTGCCTGAGGGGGGAGTGAGGAGGTAGAAAAAAATTAAGCGACTGCCAGGATCAGGGCTACAGATGGGGTGTGCTCGCTGCATTTGTGTATTGGGAAAGAAATGTACTGCATAGCAAAACGCAACTGACCTGGTATGTCTTTTTTTCTCGCCATGGCTCATAGGAAAAAGGATTCCTGATGCCGTTGACTAATGTTTTGCTCTTGTCAGTGCCGTGTTCAGTTGAAAGCATACGAAGCTGCTGCGCCCCCCGAACGAACGAGCGAACCCTGGGGTCACTTTGCTCGATTTGTTCGATGGCGCCGGCCTCGGATTGGCACGGCGGGCGAACGGACGGACGGGGGGTTCGGGAGCATGGAAGACTCCTTACCATTCCACGAGGTAATTCGAAACCCCATCCTTTTTTTCTTCTTCTTTTTTGTTGCAAAAATGGCCTCACCGAGCCACTTGCCGAAAGAAAACGGCTCTATTGCTAGATTTTTTTTTGGTTGGCGAGCGACCCAGAGAAAGCGCGCAGGGCGTGCTCGCGGTGTCGCAGAACGTTCCAAATATCTCCCCACCTCCAGCCGCGATCCACGCTTTCTATGAGAAGTGATGGAGAAGAGACAGGGCCCATTTGTGAAGGTCGAAGGGACCAACATCACATTCGCACAAGTGCCGGGATAAGTTTCAGCTTGCACGTAAAACCACCCATGACCCTTCGCGCGTCCAGATCATTTATGTGAGTGCACCATTTGTCGCCGCCGTTGACCCACCAACTTTTTGGGCGGTTGTGGCTGGCTGGTCCCGAACTTTTGCCGGTGGCTCAGTCCGGTGGCTGGGCGTGCGGCGGGGAATTTCGTACAAGGCCAAAAGATAAGATGCGGCGACACGCAGGTTCCTTCCATTTCTCCTCGCTCGAATTCCTCTCTTGACACCATCCCATCCACCATGACGGATCGACCTCGGTTGAAAATTGTCAAGGAATATCCTATCGGGAAAGGCCTTGATGCCTTCCTCGCTCCGTTCAACTCGATCTGCAAGGGTTCAAACATAACCCTACACTCTAGACGTGCCAGAACGGCCTGGCCAAGAAGGTAAGAAAGATAAATACGGCTTCGTTCTAGGATGCCTTTCTGACCGGCCATCCTACAGATCTCCAAAAATATCATCCTCGATCTTCTTTCCGCTTCACGGAGCCCTCCCTGCGCTTCGCTTCCTAACGATCAAAGACGCCTAAGCCATGGCAGCCTCCGTGTCAATCTCCTCCAACTCAAACTCCGCTCGCTGTCAGCTCCGATGGCTTCGAACCTCAACCGCATTCAAAAACCCTCTCTCCTAAAGGCAGCCCCGCGCCCCGAGGCGGAATGAGCATGGTCTAGTCGGCCGCGTCGAGTGGGGAGCTGGCGACGCGAGGGGAGCAGCGGCGGACGGCCCAACAGGACCGAGGGCAATGCCTAGAAGAGAGATACGCCGCAAGACAGAAGCCGAAGGGCCTCGACGGCTTTCGTCGCGGAGACAGGCAGGGCCCATTTGTGAAGGTCGAGTGACCGACATAACATTCAGGGAAGTGCCGGGATGTTCTCGGCTTGCGCGTAAACCACCATGACCTTGGCGTCTAGATCATGTGTGATCCATGTGTTCCTGTCCGCGATCCCCGCTTCCTGTTGGAAAGTAGGCTGATTGTTGACTCATTGATCCATCTCCTGTTCCTCGTAGAGATCTGCTCTGCCGAGTTTCCTGTCGGTCTGGGACGTTGTTCAGCCACAGTTCCCAGCCACGGGAAGCCACATGCTCATCCCACGTACCTGCTCCGCCGAGGGCCGTCCGTGATTCTGCGCTTCTTATTGGTGAGCATGTGGCATACAGTCAGTCAGTGCCTGGGAACTGTGGCTGAACACGGCCCACATTCAGCCCCCTCCATCTCACCTGGTCTCGCGGTAGAGACAACGGCGAGCCTTAGTTTGGGCCAGAACATTGCCGCTCAAGTTAGCCGCGCACGTGTTGGATCAATCCGTAGTTCTGCCCCACCTGGAGGCCCTGATTACCGAAAGAAGCAGATGGTAGATACGCTATCGCTGACGACTTGATGGGGTTGTATGGATGATGACCACCCCTCACTTGTTTGCTTGCTCGTCTAATGGTGACCACGCCGCAAGCGGCTGGCTGAGGCGGCCCAGCCGAACCGCTGCACGTGATCGGTTGCTCAGCCTGGCATGTGTGGCATCCCCTTACCCCGTGATTAGCGACCACTCCCCCCCCTCCCTTTGTTGTCTAAACACATCTCCGGTCCTTAATCGCATCGTGCGCCGAAACGCACGTGGACCTTTGGGCACTGATTCACGCAGGTGAAGCAGATCAAAATTCCCCCCTGCGCCAACGGCATAACTACCGGCGAGACCAAGATCTACACCGGGGATGACCCCAGGCTGGCGCGTAACGGCGGCATTTCAAATCCGTAAGGTCCGCAACCCAGATGCACCCATAAACATCGTCTCACTCAGGCCGACTCCGGCAGAAGTTAATCTTCGACAACCACTAGCTAAGGCTCTGCACCACAAGTCCACTAACATGACGGTGGCCACCTAGGAATACGAGAACGGTGTCCGTGGAGATGCCTGCCGACACCCACGACCGCGAGGCGGCAGTTAGGAGCCTTATGGCACGCTCAGCACCTGCTACCAACGCCCCCGCCACAGCACCGGCCGCGCCCCAAGCACCAACTTCATCTTGGGAAATGGGAATTGGAGATCCGGAACATTACCAAGGCCATTTCTTTATAAAGGATAGATTGCTTGACCCAGCTGCCGCCTCCTCGGTCATACAAATCGTTCAGTTGCTGATTCACTACTATGCCGTTGCACAAGAGAGGAAGGGCTGGTCCACTCACGCAATGGGGATCACGTCCATTTCGTCGGACTTGCTCGTTAAAAATGACACGTTCCATTTCATTGTTTACGAAATCATTCTTGGACTTCCCGAGCGCAGAAGTCCAGCCAATGAAGGCTTCCCAATCGATTGTCTTCTACGACAGTCGCCCCCTGCGGACGAGGTGCTGGACTTTGGCTGTTCTTGCGAGATGCTCCATTTCCTGGGTCAGATAAACGAGGACGAGTCCCAAACCCAGGGGCAAGAGGCGGAGAGGGTTTTACGCGGAGTATCTCTTTTGAGGGGTTGCGAGCAAATTGACTCAGCTTGTCTTCGAGGAGGACAAGGAAAGAGCAGCCATTATCTCAAATATAGCCGCCGCCTATAAGAAGATGGCTGCAATTATCATCTATTTCCGGTTGATGGGGTACGTTTATATCTTCGCCCCTCGAGTCCCATATTCAAGGCGCTAACTCGGCGTAGATTCACAACTCAAGCCAATTCCGTCGCGGTAGCCTCAGTGTGAGTGAGAAGCAAACAGAGAACCATCCGCCGGCGACACCATACCGGACGATACCCTTTGGCACACAGACTGCGACCTGTTTCCTCCAAATCTCCTGGTTCATGCTGGCCTGGTCGGCTTCCTCGTAATACCCTCAGTGCGAGTGAGGAGCGTCTGGATTTTGTTCTCTTTTTCGATTCCCTCGATCAGTCGTCGTGTCGTGCCACAGCCCACCTTTCCTCGAGCGCAAACCCCGAGTTCCAGCTTCCCGTTACCTACCGCCGTCTCCGGCCGGGCTGCCTAAAAGGCTTTCGGTAGGCCGACCATGTCTTGCCACTGGATCATCGACGGGTACCGCGCCGGCATACTCGCCGAAACACCAGTAACTAACCTGCTTTAATTGCTCGACTCCTCGTTGCTACCCCGTCGAGAGCCGGAAGATCGCGTGCAGAGCGTCGTACACAAGCCGAAGGCAAGCCGAAGGCAAGCCGACTGGCGTCGCCCGCAATCTCAGAAGTCGTTAAAGCCGAGGGTGCTCTGTCGCCGAGTGACGTCGAGTGGTTTTCGTCTCCCATATCCCTCTAAAAGTCGTGGCGTGGTGCTCGAGGCGCGACGTCGGGCGCGACCGTGAAAAGTTTTTCCGCGACGAAAGACCCCGCACTCTGACCTGACGGCGTCACACCTTCAGAGCAAGCACGCTTTCAATTGCGTTTCTGCATTGGCTTTATTCAGAAAGAATAGGTTCGTAGCCAGCACCGCGTACAGGTTGCAGAAGTCGTCTTCGCTAGCCACAGACAACATGAAGAAACTAGTAGCCACTGTGTATGTTCAAATCACGGAGTTCTGTAAGCAGGCGGCCGCATAATTTACCCGGTAAAGACAGGCAGTAAGTGGTAACATATCGAAGCCCATTTCCCCTAGGTGTTAATCAACTCTAATAACCTTCGTCTCTTTTTCTTCCTTTTTCATTCTTTAGGATAGAGAGAGTGCTTCTAGTTGTAGTCCCCATGCCTGGTTCGACGATAGACAACATTATAACCGAGATCCACGGGACACTGGCCGAGATGGACTCAACCAGCGCTCGAAAGAGACCGAGAAGAAGATTGAGGATCTCATTCACCGCGCCCAGGAGGCAGAGACGGGCCAGCAGACCCTTCCTGCCTTGAATAAGGAGCTGTTGAGAAGGAACGCAGAGGCCGACAAGGTTCGAGAGACGCTTCGACTCCAGAACGAAGGAATTGAGAAGCAACTGGAGAGACAGCGCCGTATGCTCGAGACCCGAGAAAGGGAGGAAGATGAACGCCAAGTGCGGAGGTTCGAAGACGAACTCGGAGTCAGTGTGGAAACTGCGCAAAGTGGTGCCAACATCGCCACGGCCAAGGAAGCTCTGACACGCATCTTCCCGGACATGGCGAGGTCGCCCCATATGGCCTACAGCAGCTACCAGCAGATGAGCCGCTTCCTGCTGAGCAGTGAATGCCCTCAGTATCAGCGGTGGAGTGACGCCGAGAGCTCATCACCTTTGTTCATCAGCGGCAGCACCGCCAGCGAAGGCCGCAGGCTAATTGGTTATCCCCACTGTTGGCTATCCCCGGTCGCCATATACGCCGCAGAAGACATTCGGCAACGGCCAGGGGCCAGACTCGCTTTCTTCTCCTGCCTCCTGGACATGTACTCAGGCCACCCAAGCGTCTACACTGCTCTCTGCTCCATCATTCTGCAAATAATCTGCTGGAAGCCCGAGATCTTACGCGGCAACTTTGACCACTTCCGTCGGAAGCTAGCACCGACTCAAGGCCTTAGCCCTCAAGGCAATGACGGGATCAAGCGGACGACTGACTCTCTTCTCGACCTTCTGGGCCGTGTGATTGCCATTTTGAAGGAGGGCTCGGAGTCGGAGGAAAAGACTGACGGGGGTGCCTCTGGAATCCCACAGAAGGACCTCATCTATATCATCCTCGACCGACTGGATCGCTGTGACCAGGACAAGGCCGCCTGGGATATGATGGACGGCCTTGCTCGGATCATCACGTCTCTGAACAGAAGAGCTGAAGGGTCTGTCAGGGTGAACATACTGCTAATCGTAGAAATTTCCGGACTCCAGGGTGAGTGGAGAAAGGAGTGGCTCTCGAAACGCGAATACGACCTGGATCGGCTGTTCACATGTCCGAACTGGAATCAGATGAAGCTCACCACCCAGCAGATGAGCACGAGGGACAGACCGCAGATCTGGAGTCTGGATTCTTAAGCCCCAGTGGTGGACAGTAAGCTGTATTTACTTGGGGCCTGGACCCTGATGGGTGGGCCTGGGCCACTGGGAGAGTTGTATGGGCACGATGGTTGTTCTTTGGCCGGAGCATTGGGGCCCTCCATACGCAGAATGTAGCATATTCGATACAGCTCCATCAGCTACCTATTTGATTTCTTCATTTACTTCCCAGCCTTCCCAAGTTGATCCTCCCCCCCAGGTTCCTAGTCTCCACTTGAGACCTGTCCCCTCGATACATCCAGTCATCCACTCTCCTTACGTCCTTCACGCTTTTCCCCATGTACAGCGAGCATCCCATAACGTCATCATCCTTTTCAACTGGTCTCTACGAAGGCAGCGTTAGCGCCTTCAGCACCACCTCGGATTCAGTGAGCTTGGCCAGCCACTTCTTGACCGTCGGGTACGCATCCGGATCGAACTGATCCTTGCTTATGAGCATGGCGACCATAAATTGCCACGGAATCCAGGCGATGTCAGCGTATGACTTCTTGCCGCCCACGAGCCAGGGCCCGTCCCCGCTGGGGTCGATCTTCCGCTCGGACAGGTACTCCTCCAGGACGCCCGTGACGCGGTTGATCTCCTTTGCGTATCGGTCGATCGCATATGGCAGCTTCTCAGGGGCCCGCTTGATGAACCAGACGAACTGCCCGTAGTATGGGCCCTGGCCAGTGGTCTGGAAGAAGAGCCACTGCTTGGCGAGGTACGGCTCCTTCGACCCCTGGGGGAAGCTGAAGGTGTGCTTGGTGTCGTATCGCTCGACCAGGTACTCGAGGATGGCGCCGGACTCCCAGAGGGTCAGGTCGGTGTTGGGATCGTAGATGGCCGATACGCGGCCGTTGGGGTTGACGGCAGTGTACTCGGGCTTCTTTATGTCGGCGAAGTCCACGGCCACGGCCTCGGAAGGAAGTCCAAGCTCATGAATGAGGATGTGGACCTTGGAAGGGTTGGGGCCAAATATCCATAGACCTTGATGGGCTTGAGCTGGGAGGACATCTTGTCGGCTTTTGAGAACTCTGGGTCCGGGTAGAGAGTTGGTGGTGAGTGCGCTCAGGCTCGGGATTATAGAAATATCGAGGATATCAGGGGCTGGAAAGTGAGAGATCAGAGAAGGTGAACCAGAATGAGCATGTTTCTTCTAATCTGGATTACATCTCTCAGGAGCAACGGCTTGATCTTATAGATACATGCAGTCGGCCACGATAACGTATACAGACAAGATCAGTCCATCCTTTCTCGGACATCAATAATACCGCCTTGCGGCTCAGTATGTACTTTGAACAGCCCGATTCACCTCAAGTCTCGAATAACATCGTCTTGAATTATTCAGCAGACGTGTACCTCATTATGTGTATTTGAAATCAAAGAGACACAAATGACGAGGCTGGCTCGGTTCAGGACGACTTCCCGTCGCGTAGCAAAAGTGAAATTTCGTCTGAAAGGAAAGGGGCTGGCGCACATGGATCGGGCATGCTCGAATCAGCTCCATGTGGTCACTCCTGAGGTCTTGGCAATTACTTGATTTGGCAGTTCGTTATATCCGCACCTCCGATGCTTGGACCATTGCTGGCTAGGCAGCAGGCGATTCGTAAAAAGCTGCGAAATCAGAGCTCCTGGGCCGTTAGGAGGAGCATGCACGATGCGAACTAAAGAAGGCCCGGTAGGAGCCGGATTTGGATTTCCTCCTTCAATGGGTGGTCCTCATGGGGTTCCCACGTGCTCGACTGTTTTGAAAGATTTCGGGGGGATCACAGTCGCATGCACAGTACGTAGTATGTAATGAAACTGTGGATGGGCCTTGCACTCGCACTCTGCACTCTGCACGAACGAAATCGCAACCGCCACCTACCCTACTTGGCCGAAAGCCCATGAGGAGCCTCCATCGAGAAACGCAATCTCACTGCCCAAGAAGCTGCCCTCCTACACGGAATAGAGTCCCAATCATTCGTCCATGTTCGGTTCTCGCCTGTATCCGTCCAATCGTTGATTCATCCATGCCCGTTTGGCCTTCGCTAGTATCCGTCCAATCATCGTGTGATCCATACGGCCATCAGTCCTGACGGGAACTCTACCGGCAAATCTTGACCAAGTACCATCCCATTCATTTCTCCAGCCCAATCATTTCGCCAGCGTGTCCAGCGTGAACAGCCCCACACAAACATAACCCCCACCACCCTTCAGTCCGCAATCTTATTTTCCACGTACGGCTTTAAGAGGATGGGGGACACAAGCCCATAGTCCTGCCTCTTCNCTTTAAGAGGATGGGGGACACAAGCCCATAGTCCTGCCTCTTCGCAATCCCATACACCACCGAGTCCGCAACGCGAAGCCTGTTGAGCAGCGTCGTGGCCACCTCGATCTCGATGCTGTTCTCCCCCTTCCTCAGCCAGTCGCCAATGTCGAACTCGCTGTTGAGCTGGCCCTGCGGCGGGAGCTGCTCCCCGTTGACCTTGAGCCGGAACGAGCCGACGAGGACGGGGATCTCGAGCACGGCGCCTGCGTACGACGGCAAGGACTCGAGTATGAAGGACGTCTTGTACGTCCCGACCCCGGACACATCCTCCAGCTCCGGATAGGCGGTCCAGGGCGACAGGGTGTCCAGGTTGAGGGTGTGGTTGGTGACCGCGGTGTCCGGTGAGTGGATGTCAGCCGTGGGCTGCCAGTCCTGCACCTTCAGCATCCACACCTTCAGCTCCTGCACGGCGGGGACGGCATCGATTTTCGTCTCGACGGAAGCGCCCGTGCTCAGCTTCGCCGTGAAGGAACCGGTCTTGTTAGAGCGGATGTGGAGGTCGTCATCCTCGCGGAAGAACCCGACGCTCGCGTCATCGGAGATGGCGGCATGGACCGGACGTCCCTTGAGCGGGGCGATGGTGATCATGCAGGCCTGGTATGCCTTGAGGCTGATGGACACCCGGATTTGGGTATCCGACACCTCCTCGTACTCGGCGATAGGCGTGGCCTTGCCTGCCTAGAGGTCTATCCAGAGAAGCACGCCGTCAGAGGACTGGCGAGGGATCAGTAAGTCGGTGTTGACTGCGCTGACCTTGGTCTTGGTCGGGACGGCATATGTCGCAGGGTGGGACGCAACGAACATGAAGTGGTCGAACTCGCCATCGATCTGGTGATGGTTGATTGGCTGAGCGTCGTACTGCACCTGCGGCTTCACGCCTAAGAGCGGGATGCTCTCGGGAATATTCTCCCTCTCGGCAACGGTGACGACGTTTGGCTTGCGACGCAGCTCGGCAAAATTGCTCTGGAGCCCCGAAGTGAGGTTGGATTCGTGGTACTGGGAATTTTTGTCAGCAGACGGCCAGCACGATCTTTCGTCAGGAGACACACTCCCTCCCTCCCTCCCCCCTGCACTTACACCAAACGGTCGCGGCTCAGACCAGTTGCCTATAGCAAGTATGGGAAGCCCAACCTTGGCAAACTCAAGTATCTTCTCAGCCGACCTAACCTGCATGACGGGCATCCGCGAGGCGAAGGAGTCACCCTCGAAGGCGAGAATCTGGTAAGCAGGTCCGTCTGGGTGAAGACGCTTGCCTCGGACCACGACTGTCGGCTCCGCAAGCGCTGTAGGCCCAATGAGGTTGAGGATCCACCCTATCATACTACACGGGGTATTGTTTCAAAGAGTCAGCCTTGTGTTCGTTGGTAAGCCCATGTGGCCGTCCCGCTCAAAGAGTTTCTTGTTGTCTTCATTTTCANTTCATTTTCATTTTCATTTTCATTTTCATTTTCATTTTCATTTTCATTTTCATTTTCATTTTCATTTTCATTTTCATTTTCATTTTCATTTTCATTTTCATTTTCATTTTCATTTTCATTTTCATCTTTTTTTCATCCTTTTTTACTTACACCCCCGCCTCGGAGAACCAAGGGCTGTTGAACCCGGCGGCTACGTAACCCTTCTGCGTGAAGAAGGCGACGTCATGGCGGGAAGTTGCCTGCTGTATAAGGTATTGAATCCTCGGCATGTAGCCTGACATTTCCTTGGCGTGCTTCCGCAGGGGTATGCGAGGGCCCGACGGCCCGGCATAGCCGATGTTGTTGCCGATGGTGTTGCCGTTGTGCGGGGTGAAGGCGGCGAACCCAGACCACTTTGTCTGCGGTGCAGTCTTGTACGAGAAGCCGTGAAGCACTTTCATGTTAACGCCGGCGGTGAAGATTGGTGTGAGCGTCTAGAGGACTGTGTCTGCCTGTCAGCTCTAGGTGTCCCACGACAAAAGGCAAATTTTCCTTTGGCGGTAAGTCAAAGCACATCCCTTCCGCCCACCCAAAAAAAGGAAGTAAGCCAAAACTACGTACCACCTTCGACAGTCAATTCACAACGCTCTAGCCGACTACAATACATGATTCTCCGTCTGAAGGGACTTCATACCCTTCTGATTCTGCATCCTCAATCTCAATTACCCCAGCTTCTATTTGTGCGTTCTGTATAGCCCTAATTCCTACAAACTTAGAGTTGGGGCTCTTTTGGACCCTCCTCCGTTTAGTAGGCCGTACAGCTTCCAATTGGGCCTCCAAAGAGCCGAGCTTTTGTAAGGCGTTAGCTAAATGGAAGTCCTTTTGTTGGAAGGTTTTTTGGACCTTTCCAAAGAGAAGGCGTCGCGTGTTGTTGGTCCTGTTGACCTTGTTGAATAAGGCCAACTGAGCTCACATCTCCTTCGACTCGTTAGGAGTCTTCCATATAATCAGGCCAGCGAAGACGGCTTCTGCAACCTGTACGCTGTGCTGGCTACGAACCTATTCTCTTTGAATAGAGCCAATGCAGAAACGCAATCGGAAGCGTGCTTGTTCGGGGGGGTGGGGGGGCGAGGGGGCGACGCCCTCAGGTCAAGTGCGGGGTTTTCCGCCGCAGGAAAAAATTTCACTATCGCGCCCGACGCCGCACCTCGAGCACCACGCCACGAGTCCAGAGGGACATAGGAGAAGAAAACCACTCGACATCGTCCGACGACAGAGCACCCTCGGCTTGGACGACTTCTGAGTTTGCGGGTGACGCCGACGAGCTAGCCTTCGGCTCATGTACGACGCTCTGCATGCGACTTTCCGACCCTTGACGGGGTAGCAACGAGGAGCCGAATAATCCAAGCAGGTTAGTTACAGGTGTTTCGACGATTATGTCGGCGTGGTAATCATCGATGATCCGGTAGCAAGACATGGTCGGCCTACCGAAAGCCCTCTGGGCAGCCCGGCCGGAGACGGCGGTAGGTAACGGGAAGCTGGAACTCGGGGTTGCGCCCGAGGAAAGGTGGGCCGTGGCACGATACGACGACCGATCGAGAGAATCGAAGAAGAAGAATAAAAACTACACGTTCCTCACTCGCACTGAGGGTATTACGAGGAAGCAGGCCTGGCCAGCATGAACCAGGAGATTTAGAGGAAACAGGCCGTAATCTGTGTGCCAAGGGGCATCGTCCGGCATGGTGTCGCCGGTAGATAGTTCGCTATCTGCTTCTTACTCGCACTGGGGCTGCCGCGACGGAACCGGCTTGGGGACAATTCGTGGATAGGGTCACTGTCGCGACAGGCTTTGTGGATATCGGATAGGGTGTCGCCAGCGGGTAGGGTTTGCTCTCCGGAGGAGGTCGTATCGTGGCCGGAGAGGACGGATGCGCATGTCGGTGGATCAAGAGATTGGACTGCAATTGGGATCTGCTTAAGGTGCAAACCTTTCAGTTGCGTGGCACCGCGCTGGGCGGTGGCGAGCCGGCAGTTCGGATGTCCGCTAAGGGGCTGGTTACCCCTTGACTGCAGGATCCCCAGTAGTGCTAGGACAGACAAGGGAGAGGCCAGCGTCTGTTTATGTACGTACAGGCAAAGCTGTTGTATATACCGAGGCCGGGATAGCAGACTGTAGGAATTGAGAGGCCCAAACGACAGAGCCGGCACTCCGCTGGCTCGGGGTATTCTTTGACAAAAAGCTCCGCTTCGGCCCGCACGTGCAGCACCGAGTGACAAAGGCTGAGAAGGTTATCAGGCACTTACGGAGCATAACAAGCACCTGCCACGGCCCCCCAGCGGCCGCGGTACGGAAAGCAGTCATCACCGTCGTCCTCCTAACTCTCTTCTACGGAGCGAAGGTCTGGTACGCAGGCTCCCACAAGCCAGGGCGCACAAGGGACCGCCTCCCAGTAAGCACCAGACAGGGGCACCTCCTCGATAAAGCGGACAGGGCGATTAAAAGCGCCCTCAAAGCGATCCTCCCAGCGTGGCGCACATCGCCCAGAGCGGCACTACACCAGGAGGCAGCAATCCCCCCGGCTCGGGTCCTCCTCGAGGGAGTCAGGGCCCGCTTCGCAGTGCGCATTCAAACGCTCGACCCAGGCCACCCCCTAGCCCGACGCTCCCAACGCAACCCAGCGAAGCAGAACATACAAATCGCTACGCCCCGCCCAGAAAACCAAAGCCAGCCCCTAACACGACGCCCCCAACGCACCCTAGCGAAGCGAAACATAAGCTACGGAATACGCCACCTAAAGCGCCCAGACCGACTCCAAACAAACGTCCAACGAGCCGCCACGCTCCTCCCAGAAGCAGAGCGGCCCCTACTTCTAACCCAAAAGCGCTACCCTACGACCGACCAACCGGTCGTCACCGGTACGAAAAAGGCGGTGGCGAAAGCGCATAAACAATGGGCGGACACGCTCCCCCCAAACGAAGTCACCGTCTACTCCGACGGCTCCAAAAAGGGAAACGCGGTTGGGTACGGATACCTCCTCATCCAGGACAAAGCCACGATAGGACAAGGCCAGGGCCGGTTCCCGGAACCGGCAGAAGTGTTCGACGGGGAGGCAGCTGGGGCGTGGCAGGGCCTACGGCATGCTTTACGCTTCACCTCCGCCCCCGTA
>PYSP01000538.1:0-14629 GCA_003049395.1 Pseudohalonectria lignicola | reverse complement strand
GAGAGGGAGAGAGGGAGAGAGGGAGAGAGGGAGAGAGGGAGAGAGAGAATTGAGAAGGGGGGGTTGGCTCAGACTCACCATCATGGCGAAGGAGGTGGCCAGGGCTCGAATGCGGAGTGGGAACAGCTCAGCTGTGAGGAGATATTGCATCGAGTTCCAGCCCAGAGCCCAACCAAAGCCCGAGATGTAAATCATGCCAATGGCGCCCCTGCTGGGGCCAAGCTCATGCTGGCTAAGCTTATATCCGGTGACCGTGCCCATCTCAGGTACCCCTGTGAGGAAGCCGGCAACGTATACCATAGAGATGGCCTGCATAGTGATGCCGATGAGCAAGGCACGCTTGCGGCCAATGACATCTACCAGGAAGAGGGCACAGAGGATGGCGGCCACGAGCTTGACGATGCCGAATACCGCCGTGATGAGGAGGGACTCGTTCTGGCCCTCGATTCCCAGCAGGTGGAAGAGGTCGGGGGCGTAGAGCGTGATGGAGCCGGCGCCGGACCACTGCGAGAGGAACTGGACCATGCTGGTGAGGTAGAGCCTGTACAGATTGCTGGGGATGAAGAGGATCTCCTTGATTACACCGAGCCAGGTGGACCCCTTGGTGGCCTCGAGCTCCTCCTCGTACGAGGCCCGGATGGCCTGGATCTCGCGGAGCACGTAGTCGCTGTCCGGCGACAGGTTGCGGATTCGCGCCATCGTCTCGGTGGCCTCGTCGACCTTGCCCTTACGGATGAGGAATCGGGGCGACTCGTACTGGAAGAAGGAGAGGACGAAGATGATGCCGGCAAACATGATGTGGAGGCTCGTGGGGATGAGCCAGCGGGCATGGCTGGTGTCGCCTATGCTGAGTGAGCAGCCGTAGTTGGTGAAGTAGGCCAAGACGATGCCGATGTAGACGCTACCGGTAAACCAGCAGGTGCAGATGCCACGGATGGAGGCCGGAGTAATCTCGGCGATGTAGACGGGCCCGACCACGGGGGTCTGGCCAACACCCAAGCCGGCGATGAAGCGGCCGGCATATATCATGCCCAGGTTGCCGTTAGCGCCCATGAAGATGACGATCCCGAGGATCCACAGCAGGCAGAGCTGGCGGGTGGCCCAGATGCGCCCGATCCGGTCACAGACGAGGAAGGCCAGGAGAGCCCCGCCGACGCTTCCGATCTGCACCATGGCCGATACATTGGCCTTGATGTTAGTCTTCTCGTCCGCCGAGTACGAATCATAGTTGATGGTCCGCTGGAAGTCCTTGGAGTTGAAGGCCCCAGATATAAGCCCCTCGTCCACGCCACGGGCTGCCCCAAGGAGGCCAAAGCAAAAGACGGCGAACCACAGCCTCCAGTTGAAGACCTCGCTGGGCTCGTCCAGGTCCTTCAACTTGAAGATGTTGACCGGTTTCTTCGCCGGTCCAGCCATGACTGCTTATCGGCTTGGCTGGCGGACACAGAAGTGCGGCGGTTGTGACCGGTGTGAATGGGGAAGATCGGTGGAAAAGCCAATGGGTGGGTGGGACAAGGGAATGAGAAGAACGCCAAAGGGACGTCGAAGAGACACCCAATCCAACACAGAGCCTACTGACTATATAGAGGGGAGAAGAATGAGAAGTCGAGAGAGTATAGCAGTTGAGGGTTAATGGCGCTTAACTACCTTCCTTTAAGTACGTATCTGACCACCCAACCTAGCCCGAGGGGAACTCGGGGCCCCGCAGTCCCCAAGGGACCAGGAGAAGGTCGGGAAGAGAATACATACGGAGCAATAGTAGGCACACACATTGAGAAAGGGGACTCTGAGAGAGGAGGAGAAGGAGAGGGGAGAAGCAGAGAGGAGAAAGAGGAAGGCAGTTGAAGCGGAGTTAGATGCGGAGACCAAGGCAGGGGCGCTACAGGCCACTGGCCAGACCGCCCCGTCTAACCCAGGCAACTACACTACACTCGCCCTGATGACCCTGAGTCTCTCACCTCCAATGGCTAAAACCCAACCCTAGCCATACGTGCTAGCTGCGCATCCCGGACCTGCCAGGGTGGGGGTGACCAGAGAAAGACACGTTGTAACCTGCCAAGCTGAGGGCCAGGCTCACGACGGTCGAGGTCCATGTTTGACAAGAAGATCTTTTCTTTAGTGGGGATGCGGGTCAGGTTGACAATGAAGGAGACGAAGGATCAGCTGAGATGTGTCACCCAAGGTGTGCTGATGGGCATGGTAAATGCGGACTGGAATTGTTGGGTAAATAGGTAAATAGGTAGATAGGTAGGGAGGGAGGGAGGGAGGTAGGTAGGTAGGTAGGTAGGTAGGTAGGTAGGTATGTAGGTAGGTAGTGCAGGTGTGGTATCGAGTGATATGGGCTTGCCGCTCGACGATGCCGATTTCATTCATAAGGATGCGCCGCACCGGCACTTGGCCGCCCGCCCAGATTGCTTGACCCATACCAAGCTCTCGAAGCTTCAACGCCCAGCAAAGCTCAGCACCACTAGCCGAAGGCATGCGGACACGTAGGAGCACAGGGTACAGAGTACATACGCAGTAGACATACCCAGCACGGATGGTGCGTAGCCACTCTGCCACCCTCAGTCAGCGCATATTGCACCGTTCACAGTGAAGCCGCCCTACCCCTCGCTCGAGGGTAAGCCGGCCTTGCGCTGGGGCACCCACGCCCATCGTCGCGCAGGGAGGGCGGCGTTCAGAAACTGTGACACTTGTTCGTGCCCTCAGTACTCTATAAGTACGCTCTCTTCCACGATTCTCCGGCCCGAGTGTGATGGGAGGAAAAGAAGATTCTAAACTTACACACGCAGTACGCGTAGTCCGTCCAGCCGAATACACTGGGTGCAACCTGGCCAACCAGGGGGCCGAACGGCCTCATGTCGACTCGCTTGCACGTAGGTCCGTACGTAGCACTCGTAGGTTTGTGACCCCAACCTGCCTGATCCTGCCAACAAACTACCCCTCACCAGACAGACCCCAGCCGAGCAATTCCTCGGGTCCATCACCAAATTTATCCCTTGTATGTCATATCATGACTTGCACGGCCGTCACATCCACACTAGGACCTGGTCGGCTTGCCTGACTTGAGCAGTCCCACGCGACCGCGATTTTTTACCGTTTTGTGTCTTCCGTTAGTGGATAACTGGACAATTAGCTTCACTTGGCAACTTGGCAGACTTGGCGATCCAGCCAAGAATCGGGGACGACTCGGACTTCGGTCGTCTCAACTCTCAACCCAACATCCAAGGATTTGTTGCCAGAGGGTTGGTTTCATTTTGAGCCCAGGCAGACGCTCGAGTCGGTCTTGTCTTCCTGTCCGTCTTTCCTTTGTGACGGCTTTGGAGAGAACGTGGGCTACGACAGACGAGCTCAGGCACAACGTCGTAAGGTGACGGAGTCACAAACCAGACAGACCATGACGCACCAGGATCGGCCATTCGATGGTTCCTGTGCAGGATGGTGTCCGGATACAACACACGAGAAAACGGGATGCGGCTCCCTCCGTATCTTGGTGTGCCTTGGTGCGTCTTTAGTGTCTTGGGGCGTCTTAGTAGCGTGGTGTCTTAGATTCTTAGTGACCCGGTAGTTATTCTCTGATGCCCAAGGTCCAAGATGGGTCGTGAAAGCCAAGTTCCTGAAGAGGCTTTCTGTTCAGCAAGACGCATTTCCGAGACTCGAGACCGATCTGTTGGAGGACTGCCGAAGCGTTGCACATACCATACCTCGAATGCGCCTGAACAAGCATCACTCTTTAAAAACGGGTGTGTGTTACGAGCAACGTAATCTTGCGTAATCTTCGGTGTCCGTATTAGGATGTGTCCGGGCCTGCCCTCTGCACAAGGAGAAAACCCCCAGAAAATCAGTAATAAGGGGAGGGAGATGTCGTATTACGTATCCGCCTGCAGCTAACCAACACAGTGGGTCAGTCAGGATCAAATATGTTCCCCGCCCACTCCGATGTTGCGACAAACCCCGCAAGCATTCCCGCAAGCCCCACACTCAACAATGCTAATCTATACCGTGATCCTATAATCCGTGTGTATTATTTGTTTGTCAAGCCGCTTCCACTTCAGTGTTACTCTTAATTCCGATCCAGAACACAACCTTCCAATACCACCAGATGGTCCGATGGTGTAGTCGGTTATCACATGAGTTTAACATCTATGTTAGTACACTCAAGGTCCTCAGTTCGATCCTGGGTCGGATCAATATTTTTTTTCCCCTTTCGTTTCCTCTCTGAGGTTAGTTGTTAATACTTAGTTTCTTGCGTGACTGACTAGAACCTTCATGGTTCGAATACTGATTGAATTCAATTACCTGTGTGCTCCACATTATCCGTCGGTCTGAATGTATAGCATGCCAGGGCAAAGAAGCTTCGAAGGCCCCTGAGTAAACACCGTCTCCATCTGAGCCGCGAAAGTTGGTCAATATAACCGTCAAAGCCATAGATGCCCTCACCGGGCGCCCATGTAAAAACCAACTACTTACCGACCTACAGTTTGATCAAGTACCTAGGTAGGGACTCAGGACTAAACTTTACAGCACCTTACAGGCTATCTCTTCAGCACCAACGAGCCTAGCCTCCCTGTTGAGGGCGTCGATCTCGGCTTGGGTGTACGGAATCCCAGTCCGTAGCCTCTCCTCCCTAGTCAGCTGCTCTATCTCACCGGGAAAGTAAATGCGGTCTACACTTGCCATCCTCTCGCAGCCGACTACCCTCCCATACAAGTACCTCATTCGCCCCTTGAATTCGTTCATGCTCATGAACAGGTCGGGCTTGATGGCCATGATGAAGTGGCCCACGTCTGCTGGCTTCGAGGGGTCGTATGGGTTTGTAACGTGGCCCGCAAAGGCGGAACCGGAGAGGACGCCGGAGAAGACATCCATCATGATGGCCAGGGCAGAACCCTTGGGTCCGCCCATGGGGAGCATGACCCCGCCGTCGAGGGCTTTCTCCGGGTCGTCGGTGCTGTTGCCCTGTGCATCAAGCGCCCAGTCGAGAGGGATCTTCTCGCCGCGGCGCATCGCCTTGTGGATCTTTCCGCGGGCGGCGACGGAAGGTGCCATGTCGAGGATGAAAGGTCGGGGCTCGCCGGGGGCGCCGCACGCGATGGGGCTGACTCCCATGAGCTTGTCGCGGCCGCCCCATACGGGCAGGGCGGGGCTCGAGTTGGTGAAGACAAGGCTCATCATGCCGGCGTCAACAGCCTGCTGGACCAACCAGGCGGCCATGCCGAAGTGGTTGGAGTGTTTGATCGAGATCATGCCGATGCCGTACACGCGCGCCATGTCAATGGCGGCGCCCATGGCCTTGTGGGCCGCGATGAAGCCGAACCCATTCCGGGCGTCCACCTGGGCGACGACGGGTGTGACCTGGCACAGCTCCGGCACTGCGGCTGGATCGAGCACGCCTTGCCGTATGCGGGCGACGTACGATGGGATTCGGTTCACCCCGTGCGAGTCGACGCCTCTGAGATCGGCCTGGACGAGGCATGATGCGACAACGCCAGCATCGGTGGCCGACACGCCGTTTCCCTCGAGGACCTTCTTGACGAAGATCTCTGCGTCCGTGGCGGCAACGTGGACTTTGGTTTCTGTGGCGGCTGCCTCTGCTGGGCCAGTCTTATCTGCCATTTCCAGAGTTGTTGATTCGGGGTCTGGAGCTGGACGAGGGGGTGGAGGGGGGAGGGGGTGGTTTCGGTTTTACAATTTATTGTGAGCTCCGTTTCCTCTGTGGTTGGGTACCTGCCAACTTCAGGATACTCAAGGCCGGATGAGATCGAATAAGAAGAAATGGCAGCTGTAAATATCGCCAGGGTGAATGAAACTCTTATGATTCTATTTGGCCATTCTTCCCCCTTAATCAAGCTCCCATCCCACTGAAGAAGGAAGGGGGAGGCGTCCGGGTTTTGTGTCCATCGACCGAGAACAGCGGGGTAGGTCCGTTGGATGCAGAGTATGTACTGTACCTTGTGAAATGCATGTGGGGTTGGAGGAAAACACATCACAAGTGTGGAGTAACCGCATGCATGCCCGCATGTACATATACCATGTAGGTGGCCACGCACCGCAGTAGTAGGTATTCCAGAAGAGCAGCCGAGAAGCATACATAGCTACCAACCTAGGCAGGTAGCCTCTGAATAGATCAAGTCTGGTGGTTGTCGGTCTGATTTTAGAGCAGGTGCAAGGGCAAAAGGGCCTGATCCTAATTACACATATTTACATGTACCTGTGGAATTGAGAAGGGGACGCTGGAGTCCACCTCAGCATCGGGAGGCTTCCGTGCCAGCGCCGACATCTCAATCTGGGGGGACGGATCAGGTCCGTCGCCAGATTCAGATCGGTCGACTGCCCAAGGCTCCCAGCCAGGTTGAGGCAGCTAGAAGATTGACTGGAAGAAAGCACAAAAGAAAAGAAAACATCGGCAAAATAATAATAATAATAAAGTCCTAATTACTGGGCTCGGCCAGTCCCCGTCTCAGTCTGTCTCGGTCTCAGCTAGCGAAGGGCTGGGGCATCGGCCAGCGATGCGGCCATCCTGCAGCTCGTGAAGGCGACAGCCGTCATCCACGCCAACAAGGGCGTTCGCCTCAACACCGTGGTGCCGGGCCCTGATGGGCACGCCATACACCAAGCAGATGGAGGGGCGATACAGGAGCGGACACGGCCTGGACGACTTCCTGGACGATGGCCAACGCTGCCTCTTCCTCGCCTTCGACGAGGCCAGGCACATCACGGGCCAGAAGACCTTGGTGGATGGAGGGATCACATCGTCAACAGAGGTGCCGCCCCTAAGGCTTAATACTTCCATGATCTGTAATGTTTAATTGCATGTAGGTAGGTGGTAGACGTAGCGAATCAATTGAATTGAATACCTAGTACGTACTAGGTAGGTACCTACCTACATACCGAAGTACCTGCCTCCCGTGAGTGGTACGTACGGAAAATTGGAAACAAGTACTTGACAGTTCAGCAGCGCATTCTGCAAGTGGGCGCGCACTTTACACAGAGGCGGCGGGTCATCTTAGATGGGGGCTAAGACGTACGCTGTCCGAGTCGTCTCGCTCGAGAAAAAGCTCTCCCCTCCTTTCGTAGAGTCGACTTTTGACAGCACACATCAAAATTCAACTGCGGCCCGCCATTGCGCATTTCGGCATTTCCAGACACATACCTGTGTTCGTCTGATCTCCGATCTTCGGTTGTGTCACTGTACCTCCGGGTGTCCCTTCCCAGGGTTAGGTACCTAAGGTAGGTAGGTTAGGTTAGGTTAGGCACCTACCTACAAACCTAGTTACGTGGGACTCTGTATGCCTTACTATTCGTCATGGAGGGCACAAGCCAAGATCAGGATAAGGGGCAATCGGTGTCGGCACGAGACTACACCAACCGACTCGACGATTACGACCTGTCCAGGCCCATCGCGGCCAGATGGGGCCTCCGCCAGAACCTGCCCAGCTATGGCGACCAACACTTCTCCCTCTTCCTCCGCAAGGCCTTCATCAAGGCCCTTGGCTACAGCGACGAGGCCTTGTCGCGACCCATCATCGGCATCATCAATACCTACTCAGCCTTCAACCCCTGCCACGCCAATGTGCCCCGGCTGGTCGAGGCAGCCAAGCTCGGGGTTCATCTGAGCGGCGGGCTGGCCCTGGAGTTCCCCACCATCAGCATCCATGAGAGCTTCTCATCCCCCACGAGCATGTTCCTACGCAACCTGATGAGCATGGACACGGAGGAGATGATCAAGGCCCAACCACTCGACGCCTGCATCACCATCGGCGGCTGCGACAAGACCGTCCCTGCCCAGATAATGGGCGGCATCTCGGCCAACAAGCCGGTCCTGCCGCTGGTCACAGGTCCTATGATGCCCGGCAGCCACAGGGGCCAGAGGATCGGCGCATGCACTGACTGCCGCAGTAACTGGGCCGCGTACAGGGCCGGCGGGATCGACATGGAGGAGGTCGCGAGCCTCAACGAGGAGTTGGCCCCGACGGGTGGAACATGTGGGGTGATGGGCACCGCCAGCACCATGGCCTGCCTGACCGCCGCCCTAGGGCTGATGCCTTTGAATGGCGCCTCTGCCCCTGCCGTGTCATCCGCACGGATCCGTATCGCCGAGGAGACCGGGCGCACAGCCGTGGCCGTGGCCGCCGCAAAGCGGACCCCGCAGCAGCTGCTCACGGTGGACTCGTTCCACAATGCCATCACTGTCCTCCAGGCCATCGGCGGCTCGACCAACGGCGTCGTCCACCTGCTTGCTATCGCCAACCGCCACCCAGGCGTGCGCGGCAGGGTCACCTTGCAGACGTTCGACGACATCGGCCGCGTCACCCCCCTGCTCGTCGACCTCAAGCCGAGTGGTGATAACTACCTGACCGACTTCCACAACGCCGGCGGCATGCTGGCCCTGCTGCACACCCTGCGGCCGCTCATACGCCTCGGCGCCGCCACCATGGACGGTCGCACCCTCGGTGAGGTCCTCGACGCGAATCCGATCCGCCGCTTTCCCTTCTCCGAGCAGATCATCCGCCCCCTGACCAGGCCCCTCTACCCGACGGCCTCGCTCGCCGTCCTGCGTGGGAACCTCGCCCTGGGTGGCGCTGTCATCAAGGCCTCCGCCTCCAAGGACAGGTGCCTGCTGCGCCACCGCGGGCCGGCCGTCGTATTCGCCAACAGCGCCGATATGGCCGCCCGCCTGGACGACCCGGGGCTCGACGTCAGCCGGGACAGCGTCCTCGTGCTGCAGGGGATCGGCCCCGTCGGCAATCCGGGCATGCCCGAGGCCGGACTGATCCCGATCCCTCGAAAGCTGTCAGCCCGGGGCGTCAGCGACATGCTGCGCCTCAGCGACGGGCGCATGAGCGGGACCGCCGGCGGCAGCGTCGTTCTTCACATCTCGCCCGAGTCAGCGCTACCTGAGAGTGTGCTCGGGATCGTCAGGGACGGAGATATCATATTGTGCGATGTCGAACAGCGCCTGCTGCAGCTCGAGGTCGGGGAGGACGAGATCCACGAGAGGGTGCGCCTAAGATCGGCAAGGATGCGCAAGGAGGCAGAGGAGCGGGATCAGGCAGATATTGGCCGCGGAGCGGGGAGGAAGTCGCCGATCAGGGGATATAGGGGCCTATACATCAGGAACGTGAACCAGGCACAGTTCGGTGCTGACTTCGACTTCTTGACGGCTGATGGCGGCCCAGGCACGGAATAAAAACAACAGATTAGCGGAGGACGCCAGGCAAACTTGGACGAGATCATGTATCGTTCCGGGTTGTGTCTCTCCGGGTTTCACTCTATCGTGTCACCAATATGCATTGTTGCCACCGACTGGTCACCCTGAACACCTTGGGGTCCCCCGAATTCACCTTGCCTGACCGGTCAGCGCCTCCGTCCGGTTGGACATTATCATAGGCAAACGCGTAGCCCTTGCCATCTAGATTGGCCTCGTGGACGATCCTTGCGTAGTGGTTTGTGCGCCTCCTCCGGTAGAAGGTAGTCGGTCTGATGGGTGGCGTCCGGCGTTCATAATGGCCGTCCTCGAGAAGGCAGCGGCGAGGTGGGGATTGGTGGCGTTGCGCCTGGCCGAGGGACCTGTCATGAAAGGCCCACTGTTGGACCCGAGAATATCGGCAGTTGTTGAGGCCTCAAACGCCTCGCCCCCCGATAATAAGCCTGTCCGTGTCGTCAATGGCTCCCGAGAGTTCGGCAGGGGCTGGGTGGGTGTTGACCCTCATCTCGCATCACCCGAGACGCCAGTGGTACTTCCCCCATGCACCTTCAACCAGAGGCTCAAAGTAACCGTTGAAGGATGCACCCACAGCATCCCTAGGTGTGGGACTCATAGCCCGTAGAGCCGGCTCCCGGCCCTCGTCACTATCAGCTTGTCCTATGGCTTTCCGTCCCTTCAGGTCTGGTCGCGGAGGCCTTCGCAAGTCCTGTCCAGGCCGTCGCTGCCCATTCGTGACACACGCTAGATGCCACCTCTGCCAGAGTTCTGTAGCGTGAGGGCAATGGGGAGCCTAGAGACAAAAGTCGACAGAGCTGATGTTGGCAAAAAGCTAGTCATTGTTCAGACAGACCCTGGCGAAGGCGAAGTCGACGCCAGGGTTCGGATCCGAGGGATTCAGCACCGATCGCCCAACGAGTGACGGTCCAGGGCTGAGAAGAGGTTTGCTGCTCCGATTAAAACAGATCTGGCCGCCCGCCAGTTGTAGGATTTAAACCATGATGGTACTACCTGGAGGCTCGAGGGGAATAGTATAATCCTCTGTCAAGGGGTTGAGAATCTTAATTAAGTGTCCTAAAAAGAAGAAATGCTATTATCACTTACTCTTATGACATTTTGATATTATTTAATTTTATAAGTAAAAGTAAAAGCGATAAAGTTAATATTTATTATTATCGTTATTATATAAATATGTAGAAACTTTGTCTGGATTAAGTAGCCCTGGTAGCGCAACTGGTCAGAGCGTGGGACTTTTATCACTTTGTTTGAATATCCCAAGGCTGCGGGTTCGAATCCCGCCTGGGGCGGAATTTTTGTACGCCATTAGCTCCCTGAGGGCTTTGATTCACTGATTCGTGGCAACCAGCATTGCCTTTTTCTCTGTTTTTCTTTACCTCATGTACTTAGCTGATACTAACTAATGACCCCCAGCCCTTGAATGCGAAACTATTCCATTGACGGGCAGGAGAAACGCAAGGTCTAGTCCCCCTTCCTCTTCCGTAGCACTGTGGCCGAAAACGCGAGGTCGTCACGCCGAGCCTAAGATCTACGGGGTGGGGTTTAGTTGAAGAAGGACTAGCCAAATGGAATGCCTTTCAATGTAAGCTGCGGGTAGGGCCTTCCCTACCTTCGTGGACAAACCTAGCGTGCTTGCCATAGGTGGTGAGTCGTTCCCAAGCATGCTGCGAACGGCCGAAGTTTCCCGCCAGGAGAGGACACTACCTGTCGCGCGTGACCAGAACGTAATCCTATCGGCAATTCGTGGGCTCTCTGTTGAGTGATCATGCAAATCGTGGACGTGCGTGCATGCCATTGACTGTGATGTTCAGATCAAACAATCCGGCCGAGCCTGTCTCCCTCCAACCCAGCCCAGCACTTGTCAGACCCCACAGGTAGTAGACCTTCTAGCCATTCATGCTCGGTGCTCGTCGCCGTCAGCTTACCTCAGGTGCCTTTTGAGAGGCTTCGGTCGAAGGAGGTAGCGCCAGTGGTATATATCAGGGTCAAACGTGTTGAGTTTCTGCGGAGGCATTTTCCAAATAACCTCCGATGTGAACCCTACCCGGTCCAAGTCCAGGCCGCAGCGTGATGCAGAATAGATCAGCGAGATCCACAGTCCGCAGTCGGCAAGACACATCATACGCGAACATCTAATTACTCCATTGTGCTAAACGCACAGAGAGAGAGAGAGAGAGAGAGAAATGAGCACAACTACAAGGAGAAATTATGCGATGTCCACGTGATCACAAGAGAATTCACCAAACGTAAATAGCTGGGTAGTAGTTGTCTCCGTGGCCAGAAGCGGCAGCTTCGCCAGGGCAAGGTCTTTCATAGAGAAGGTCCTACTGCAAGTAATCGATGAGATTCAAGTCACCGATCACAACCCCGCGAGCGCGAAGCCCGTGGGTGAGGCCCTGGAATTTCCCGAGCAGAAAGAATGGTGTGCGGTGCTGGCGCGAACAGTCTGGTGGCATTTTCTTCTTCTTCTTTATATTTAGGAACCTGGGTTGATCAATTATGAAATACGAACATACCATTCGGGGTGATGCCATTGTTTGAAAGTATAGATGAAAGGAGGGTGAAGAAGGGAAGAGGAAAAAAGCGGCACAGAAGAAAGAGAGAGCCAGAAAACAAGCAACAAGCATGAAATATCAAATCCGAGCGCCTCCGGCCCTCAGAAGACGGATAATGTACGCCCTGATCTCTTCGTCCTCCACCTCGCTCACATCTACAGTTCCCCCGTCTTCAAGGATCCGCTTGATCCCCTTGTCTTCTAAGTCGTGGAATGCATCCTTCCCCGTATACAGCTCCCAGAGAGAGATGACCATGGCGTGCCAGTCATCCACGACAGTCGGCGGCCCTACCAGCCATGTCCGTGATGGAACCCTATAGCGCTGAGTCCAGCCAGAACTCCACCTATCGTCGTCGAGCGCCTTCTCCTCGTCGACCCACGAGGCCGTGTCAAAGTCACAGAAGCGCAGCTTCCCGTCCCAGCACCGGAGAATGTTGGCCGGCTTGATATCGCCGTGGGCGATCCCGTATTCGTCGTGGAGACGTGATAGAATCGCGATCAGCTCGTACTTGATCGCTGCGCGGTCCGCTGGCGGGACGGCCTTGAACTCGAGCGTCGTGGCAGGCTCCAGCAGGATTCCACCTAGGCATTGTTGGCCTCCGATCTCCCTTATGACCCTGCCCACCAACGTGATGGCACAGTCACCTGCCGCCTTCAGTAATTTCGGCTCACTGTTGTGGTAATTTACATTGTAGATAGGCCCCCTGGCACATCGATAGACGTAGCCGTTCGCACCAAAGGCTTCGAACGGAAGCCCTTCCTCGCGGAGGATTTCGTGCTTAACCGCGATCACCCGGGGAGTTGAAGGTGCGCATGGGGTGCGAGTTGGATCGGATCATCTCCCGAAGTGTTGGAGGCTTGCTCATGATCGACAGGCTTAGAAGGCTCCGGAGCTCGAGTACTAACGCCACCGCCCTCGGATTTGGTGCGGTCCACAGAGCCTTTGTGCGGGTGCTCTTCCGAAGCTTTGGATGCTGGCTTTTGGCCGACTTGCTTGGGAGGGTCTGGAGCATGCGAAGTGGCGTCACCGACCTCGACCTTGGTGCCGTCCACAGAGACTCTATCCATGTTTTCCGTTGCTGGTAAGATGGACAGAAGCTGTGGTCTAGTTTTGGTGAAATAGCTCGGGTGGCGACAACAACCTTACGAATGGTGCAAGGATGAGAGAGGGGAAGAATAACGGGGAAAGGGGAAAGGAGAAAGGGGAAAGGAGAAAGGGGAAAGGAGAGAGCAGAGGACAGAGGTAAGTGGGAAAAGGGGAGTGGGGAAGGGGGAAAGCCTGGCATCTCTTTGTCCATCGGATCCTGCCCCAACAATCAAGGGACGCAGAATCTAATAAGGGAGAATCCCGTACTTGAACTAATCAAGTCAGAGGGCAGACACCCTCAAACGGAAGGGGAAAAAAGATATTTTCGTTCCTCGCCATCCACCTCCAGACCAACACTTTCCGCTTCCATCTCTCTAATTCAGGTCGATCAGTGTACTCATTCCGCCAGAAGACTACCCACTGAGACCGACTCTACAAAATTCTCACACCATGTGTTTCTATATCACCACAAGCTACTCCTCCTGCAGGGTAACCCCGAACCATCGATATCGAGTGGAGTTTAAATTCGATGACGCAGTCGCAGCGGGCGTGTGATGCAATACAATGATGGCAGCGAACGCCCCCCAAACAATCATGACCATGATTCCCTGCCCAGTCTGGGTCCACTCGAGAATCGTCCACATCTCCTAGATCTCGGGTAAGTGCTGTCCTCTATCAACGTGTCGTCTCCGTGTTGATTTTGGGCTAACAAACTCATCGAAGGCAGGTTGTTCTAGGGAAGGACGAAGAGATACACACGATGGCGGAAGAGCAGGGTCCGGGATAAGAAAAGTTGGGGGTGGACATGTTTAACGTATCGGCGTCTTGCTAGGAGTACCAACAAATTCTTAGCCTTTGGTGCAGCTGTCTCGCTCAATGTCCTTCAGTCTGGTGTGGATGGGGCAGACAAAACCAATTTCACCCTAGCTTATTTCGCCGCTCCCAGCCGCATCCTAGCTACGGAAGACCATAGTATGACGATCAGGTCTCTAATACGAGGTATCAGAGAGTAATCAACGGGTTTGTATTAACAGCGAATGCGGCAAGACAGGTGGGTCTGGAAACTAATAAGGGGACTGGACTGGGTAGGCTGGGTTGAGATGCTAATACTGATTGGTCTCTCACGAGATATGAGATGTGTTATTAAGTTAACTATTAAAGAGCTAACTAACTGTGACAGGTCCCTCACGTGACCGCCCCTTCAGTGCCTATAAATGGCCCACCTCTGACTTCTCAAGGCTCCTTCAGATCCTAGACTAATAGAACCATCTTTCCCACAGGTTATATCCTCTCTCACTTACTGTTCTATTTATGCAGGTAGGGAACAAGGGGTCTATATATATTTATAGCTCTTCCATAGTGGGACAGCGATCCTTATAGGCTTGGTGATCTGCTTAAGATCAGGGACATTATTACAACAGTTGCATTTCCTGAGCACGAGGGAACGCTGGGTACTGGGTCGAATTAGGAAGGCAGTGAGAGTGTTCTTCTACAAGAGCTCTGTAGATATGCTTTTGTGATTCTTCTTATAATGTGTTTTCTCTCTCTTTCTGTTTCCTCTTCTTATGTTTTCTTATTCGTAGTGATGAATTTACTTATTATAACAAAGCTTACTGATATATTAATTACTAAGGGAGTTAACCATTATCTTATAAAAAACAGTGATAATAGTTTTTGTTGAAAAAAATGGAAGAATTGGATCAAGGGTAGGCTTGCCAAGTTTGCCAAGCCTTACTTACCCCTGACCTCAACAGTGAGGAATTTA